>OX632366.1:10787967-10915467 GCA_951751655.1 Ophion costatus | reverse complement strand
GATTGCCGGTTTGCTTGACGACATTTTTTTTCGCCCCGCATGTTTGCTCTCTGCGAAGAAAAGATTCGCAGGACAATACAATATAAAGCAAGCATTAATTTGAAAAAAAAAAAAAAGGAAATTCGTCTCTTCGACGCCAGTACTATGTAGTGGACACGCGAAAGTGTTAAGTTACGAAAAGTAAAAAGAGGGGGTGTTCTTTTTGTCACGCTGACTACAATTAACGGACTTGCACTTAACACGTGTCGAGGCTTCGTATTGCATCGCGAACAACGTTTTTTTCCCATGGACCCACGTCCTACCGTCGACGGAAATCAGAACTCATCGGCTGCTTGACATAGATACATGTATATTAAGTGTTATGCACATACATATGAGAATATGTATATTTGTACACATTAGCTACAAGCGCAATAACGCTGTGATCCGTTCTTGCAACTATAGCACTTCTGTGTTGTCGCGTGGTTTATGCTGCTTATAAATCGTAATTAGAAACTGCGGTGGATTGGTATATGTACATTTTTATCGGTATTTGCCATTATCTCGAAATATCATTATAAATTGAAAAAAAGTTCCATATTGAAGATATTAGGAGTATTTACTCCTAGTTTTTTCACTGTAGTATACTGTAGTATACATACTTTTCTATTCTTTTTTTGGTGTTTGGAAATTATAAGGAATTTTTTTATATGTAACATTTATAAAAAAATTTAATAAACAAATATTTACATTGTGGAAACCCTGGAAGTCGATAGTCCTAATTATTTCGCAATGGAAATGTTTCTCACATTATAATATTGTATATAAATATTTCGAGAGAAGGCGAAAGGCATAATTTATTGCACTAATTTATTTTCAGGATTAAAATTCATAAAATTTAAAATAAAATAATATTTCTGTAGCAGAAAAACGATACTCCTTATTTTTTTAGTACGGAAATGTTTTTCAAATAACAATAATATTATATATAAATATGCGGCAACGTGGTACGTTCAAACAATATTTTCATAGTGAAAAAATTAGGAGTCAATACTACTGTATTTAATATCATTATAAATTGAAAAATATTTCCATATTGAATATATTAGGAGTATTGACTCCTATTTTTTTCACTGTAGAAACATACTTTCCTATTCTTTTTTTGGTGGTCGGAAATTATAATTTTTTTATATTTAAAATTTATAAATTTTTTAATAAAAAAATATTTACATTGTAGAAAACCTGGAAGTCGATACTCCTAATTTTTTATCAATGGAAATGTTTCTCAAATTATAATATTGTATATAACTATTTTGAGAGAAGGCAAAAGTATACATTAAAATAATATTTCCATGGAGAAAAAACTAGGATTCAATATGCCTAGTTCTTTATTTACTTTGGAAGTATTATTTTAATTACGATTTTTTTCTAGGCATATTAACGCCCGGTTTTTTCACTATTTAAATAGCACAATTTTAATCATAACATTCAATAAACTTGCAAAATGTATATTTGAAAATTATAAATTATAAATTAAAACAATATTTCCATTGTGAAAAAAACCAGGAGCATTGATAACTATTACTACTATTCGTTTCTATGGAAATATTGTTTTAATATACAATTTATAATTTTCAAATATTAATTTTATAAATTGATTGAATATTATGATCATACTAAAAATTAAAATGTATATATTGATGTAAATAGTGAATAAACTTGGAGTTAACATTCCTACTTTTTCACTATGGAAATAGTATAGTTATTAAAGATTATCATTTATAAGTTATAAATCATAAATGTACGACTTATATTTTGACAAAAATGTTTAAAAGTCTAAGAATTTTTATTTAGAAACCGTAAAAAATACTCTTAAAAGGTAGAAATGTTTCGCAGGTCCTCAATTTCCCGAAATTATATACTGCAGCAATTATTTGTCAACTGGCAACATTTCGAACGTATGAAGACTGGACACCCCGAAGCACCGAATATTTGTTCCCTTTCCGCGTGCACATAAAATTAAATCAAAAACGTAAAAGTAAATCTCGTAGTTGCGAAATGAGAGATTCTGATTTTACCATTTGGAACTTTTGACATACACACGGTCGATCGACCGGGAGATCAAGACATATTAAGCAAATAAGTATCTGACAAAAGCTGAAGGATGAAAAGTGCAAACATCAGTGCCGAGTTCCGCAGAACTCGATGACTTTTTTTCTTCGTCGTTAAAAAACGTGCCCCAAGTGCCATTTTTCGCTGACGATGCGATAAGTTGCATGCACAAGTGCAATCGGATCGCCCGGTATAAATAGAACATACGGCTTGAAGACAAGCGCACTGATTAATCGGGAGGAGGATAATTCTTACCAATCTTTGTGACACTCGTAAGAGATTTTATTCAATATTGAGCTGAGCTAATAATTCAGCATCCCTTCAATCAATAATTCGTTTTTTCTTGTATGTTTCTTCGCACGAAGGAAAGATACGCAGAAGCTTCATTTGTTTATTCATCTATCATAAATTTATCCATAATTTAATTGAGTAGAGTAAACCTTTTTTGGACATGGAGACGTCGGATAAAAATTCGACTTTAGACTTCAATCAATTTCACTACATCGTTTTCAAGCATCCAAATTTGAAACTAATCGAATTTGATTTATTTATATTTCACCGCCAACAAAACTGATGCCATTTTCACTATTTTTTTGGTTCTCTCCAAATAAATAATACAAACATTTCGAATGGTAATTACTCTATTTGAATACTTGAAAAAATGGCATAATCCCAAAGATATCGGACCAATCGTAATCGAATGCAGGAGGAAGATAACCCCAAGTTATAACTTGAGGATATTAACAATTTCGAATGGAAATTGGCCTATTTGGATAATTGAAAAAATGCCGTAAACCCAAATAAATCAGATCAAACGTAATCAAATGGAGGAATAAAAATAACGAGTGTAGCCCATACTGCCGATTAATTTGGAATTCCGTGTACCCATGTATTGTGACTCGCTGATCACGAATATGATTGTGAAAATATCCGCAAATTTAATTTCCAAGGTAAAAACTCGCAACAACTGATGTTTTAAAAGTTTTTATTTTTTATTTTTATAAATGTTGATCTTAGAGAAAAATATTTCCTACGAAAGTTGTAGCCTATAAAAAGATTCATATTTTATGTTTTATACAGTTTTTGTCTAAAACCATTCTGTTTCGAGGAAAATGGGATAATGTTTCAATAAATACATTTTGCTAAACTCCATCAGTTTCGATATTATCTACTTACGTACTTTACCGCGAGAATTTTGGAGTTTAGTCTTTAAAGTTCATTCTTATTTATTGCTTTTGTGTATTTTATTTTATTTTTTGTTTCTTTTTGTATTTTATTTTATTTGGGTTTGGGTTTGTTTGGGATTAAGGACTAAACTCCAACCGTCCTGCTGTAAAGTGCGTAAGTAGATAATATCGAAACTAATGGAGTTTAGCAAAATATACTTACCGGAGCCTTATCCCATTTTTTCTCGAAACAGGCTGGTTTTAGACAAAACTTGTATAGAACATAAAAGATCAATGTTTTTATCGGCTACAACTTGCGTAGGAAACATTTTTCTCTAATACCAATATTGATTAAAATAAAATAGAAAAACTTTTTAAAACATCACTTTTTGTGAGTTCAGACCATGAAAATCAAATGAGCGGAGATTCTCATTATGGTCAGCGAATTAAAGTACATGGGTACACGAAATTCCAAATTAATCGACGCTATGGGCTTTTCGGAACTTTATCCAAAATAACCTCAAGTTAGAACTTGAAAGAAAAAAATAGAGGAGAGAATGATTTCCGAAATTGGTCGTCAGTGTTGTCGGAATTTACTCTGCAGATTAGAATCCGAACGAAATTCCGCATTACGTACGTCAGTCCCCGATTTCCGTCGGAATATGTTATACGAATTTAAAATCTTTCCGGCAACGTTGAAATACAGACGTACCTACCAGAACGATCTGTTCCAACGAATTTGGCATGCTGATTCCGTACTCGCCAAAACAACGTCATCTGGTAACGCGCGCTATTCAATTACCTGTACACGTATTTTGTACACATGCACGAAGCGAAGTTCGTTGCCCATATGGAAAATGAAACCTCGTGAAATCATTCACGTACACGGAAATGGAGGGATTGGTCGACACGAACCAATGACACAGTGGTGTCACTCGAGTCATTTCAACGTTTGATTTTCTCAAACTCTCAATGTAAACTATGTCAACAATATACAAACACTCAACAATTTTTAATTTGTATATCAAAAGAATTTAAAACAATTTTTCAAATAAAAAATGTAAAACCATTTTTTTTTATTTACACATACCTCAAAAACAACTTGTTTCATTCACATACACCTTCAAAACAATTTTTTTAATTTACATGCACCTTCAAAACAATTCTTCAATTTTTCATCCACGTTTAAAAAAAGATTTGAATGTGTATGTACATTTAAAAAATTGTTTTAAAGGTGTATGTGAATAGAAAAAATTGTTTTGAAGATGTATCTAAATAAAAAAAATTGTTTCGAAGATATATGCAAATAAAAAAAATTGTTTTGAAGGTGTGTGGAAATTTCAAATTTATTTCGAAGGTGCGTGTAAATTTCAAAAATTGTTTCAAAGCTTCATTTGCCATAAATGAAGTTTGATTTCCTCAAACTCTCAATGTGATTTATTTATTACAACACACAAACACTCAACAATGTTAAGTTTGTAAATGAAACAATTGTTTGACGGTATGTGTGAATAACAAAAATTTGAAGGTGTATGTTAATGAAAAAAAAAAATGTTGAAGATGTGTGTAAATAAAGAACATTGTTCTGCAAGTGTGTAAAGTCCAAATATTTTTGCGGAAGTGCGAGTAAATTTCAAAAATAGATTCGAAGGTTTATTTGCGATAAAGTAAGCGAGAAACGTCTAAATCCCAAGTTTTGAAAAATTCAATTAAATAATTTTAAGATGGGTAAGAAAGCCATTGCGTTTTTTCACCAAAAATATAATTAAACATCCGTTTCAAGACTGCTTTTTTTATTTCATTTTGATGATAAAACGCCACTTTCTTGCCAACCTAATAGTACATACCGACATATACGTGCATATATGTCATGATATGATAAATATAAAATGTCTTTCAATAATATTCTTTTCCAAATACGTCAATTGGTGAGACTTAGTATTTCACACGGAGCCTACAAAATCCAGAAGTATAATGCAATAAGTTGTAAAGGGACGGAAAGATGAAACTATGGACGTCCCCTCAAATGAGTGCAGGCTGGTACTCAACGGGTCCGCATGAGCTTGGGGCCCAAAAAACCGCTCGATATTCAATATTTTTTTCCGATGAGAGTATTAGACCGCCGTGGTCGGGACACAAACAATCAATACATAGTCTTGCCGAGCTTGAGTTTTTAAAAATTGAGAAACATTGTCAAACAATAAAGTTATTAATTAAACAAATTAAACAACTTAAAAAAAAACAAATAAATCACGAACTTCCAGTGCAACAATAAAACTCTTGTGCACCCGAACACTCTCTAAATTTTCGGAAGTTACGAACACGGTAAGCTGGAAGAAAAAGTTCGAATTGCGCTCCAAAAAAAATGTTTATTCGTCGAAAACTTAGTGGGCGAACTTGTGGGAATTTCGGAATTGACATTTTGTTTGATTCAACGTCCGAAAAAAATCAATATTCTTGAACCTTCATCGTCGAAGCGCCCGAGCCTTCTCGAATAGTGAAAAAGTGGATAAAAGCGTTCTGAACGAAGCCGAACAAAATCGAGGTCCGACTGTATATGGAAATGCCCGCAGTACCAAGGTACAAGTGAGAACGCGTATACGAGAGTAACCGAAGCTCGTGTGGTTACTCGTTTGCCGGGAGCACGAGAGCGTAATACGGAGTGCAAGTAAAGCGTTCTACACCTATAAGGAAGAGTCAGTCAAGTTCAGGGACTTCCAGTTTCTCGCAGCCGGTCGTGGTGTGGCTAAGACGTTGCTCCTCAACGATACGCACGGACCCGGACAGGTCTCGAGAAAGAGAGAAGGACAAAAGCGTAAGGAACGATGGAGAGCACGAATCGGCTGGTGACAAACATCGTCTCGACGTGCAAGATGTTGATGATGATTCTTTCGATGATGATTATGGCTATGAGGCATAAACGAAAGTGCATTCTGGACACGTTCCTTCCACTCCAAAATCCACCCTCGCGGGGCCTGACGGGTTAATGGAGGACACCGGCGAAAGGATAAGCGTGATCCGTGGGTTTGTTTTTTTGCTCGTGAGAACAGATTAAGGGGGTATCCCTCTTTGGAAACTTTGAAAAATCGTTTTTTTTTTGCATATTATCTTGCCCGTTCTAAACCATATTGAATATTGGACCATCAAGGTTTGATAAATTACTACGAATCTTGGCTAGTGAATGAAGAAGATTGCCGATAAACTAAATGGCCGCGAAATTGTCGTATTTCGAATTAATGATAATAATAAATAATCTCGTGACATAAATATAAATAGGCATAATTATAAATTACTCAAAGTTTCATTCTAAGTTTTTGAAGTTGTTGATTACCCAAAAGATTTCTTATTCACGTTATAAAAATGTCAAAATGCATGACTTTTCTCGTTGATTATATATTTTATGAAAAATTAGCATGTACAGAATAAATCTGTACCTCGTGTGGATTCTTTTGAGGTTAATTTAAAAAAAATCATAAACCGTCAATTGAGTTAACTGGACCGCTCCAACCTTCTTAAGATAAGATTTATGCTTTCTTTAAGATCAACCCGTGTTGTACATCCATGTATTTTTTTGAAGAAACTCAACGTACAGAACGCGATGAGATCCATCATGAATCGTATCGGATTCTGTTAGCTAATGTGGAAATCCTCTAGGATTCTAATTGGATTCGTGCATTGGATTCCAATGGGGAATCCCGATTAAATTTCACCGTACGAGCCAATGTGACGTTTTAGTGTGGGGCAATCCAATGTGACGTTTAGTACAGGACAATCCGATGTGACGTTTTAGTACAGGACAATCCAATGTGACGTTTTAGTACAGGACAATCCAATGTGACGTCTTAGTGTAAGGCAATCCAATGTGACGTTTTAGTACAGGACAATCCAATGTGACGTTTTAGTACAGGACAATCCAATGTGACGTTTTAGTGTAGGGCAATCCAATGTGACGTTTTAGTACAGGACAATCCAATGTGACGTTTTAGAATAGGACAATCCAATGTGACGTTTTGGTATAGGGATCCATTGGATCCTCATCAGGATACAGGGACAAGTATGGAAATCCATGTCAAGTCACGATCGGCTGAGCCAATGCTTCGACGGATGACCGTTTGACCGCGCACTGCCTTGCGCGCCAAATAGCGAGCAGGAGGCACTGATGTGAGTTTCCTTCAGCGAACCGCGTCCATTCCCGACGACCGGCTTTCTCAGGCCCTTTAGGTGCCCTTTCCCGGCGACGGCCGATCACGATTCAGGATTGAGGGAGACAAGGATAAAGGGACGGGATGACTGGGACGCCTCCGTGGAGTCTCGAGATGAAGTGCCCATCTCGAGTGGACCTTGAGGGAGGGGCCCCGAGATCTTGAAGAGACGAGAACGAAAGTGTGTATCGCAGATGGAAAAATAAAATGAGACGATCGAGGTGTAGCTTCTTCTCTGAGGGAGAGCGAGAGATATCGCGAGAGGGAGAACGAGGGAAAGGGAGAGATAGAGACGGAGACAAAGAGAGAGCAAGCAAGCAAGAGAGACGAAGAGAGGGAGAGAAAGAGAGAGAGAGAGAGAGAGAGAGAGAGAGAGAGAGGGAGGGAGAGAGAGAGAGAAGAAAATCTGAAAAGAGGAAAAAATAAGAATAATTTATATCGATGCTCGCCTGGCGCAGCTGCTCTCCGAAAAACTCATTGGTCCTGCGTCCCCGCCGTGTTATGCACCTTGTCCTTGCCCTTGCACGGATCAGACAAGATATATAGATATCTCTCCCCCCCCCCCCAGTGTTCCTGTCCTTACTTTTACCTCCTCTCTCTGGCTGTCGCGCGCGAACGCATGCACACACACACACACACACACACACACACACACACACATTCGTCGTTCTGTTCCACGATGACTTGGTCCTTTTTCCTGACGTACAAGGTGACCCATTTAATATTAACATCCAAATATTTTCCGACCTATGCCGTGGTCGCTAAAATTTATCCACCAAAGCGCGTCCCGTTTTTAAGAAAACGTCTGATGGAGTACATGAGTGCCATCCGGATGGAGACACCTGCAGAATTTCGAGGCTACCCAGGTTTTTCAAAATGGAACTACGGCTATTTTCAATTGTCGTAGGGATCCAATTGGATGCCCATACTTGTCCGTACTTCCTGGTGGGGATCCAATGGGTCATCTCGTTGGATCCCTATACCAAAACTTCACGCTCGTACGTTGGATTCTCATCAGGATTCCCTATTAAAAACCAGTATACGAATCCAATTCGAATCCTAGAGGATTGTCGTATTATTCAAAAAAATCCGATACGATTCGTGATGGATCCCATCGCATTCTGGACGGTCAATGTCGCAAAGAAAATATATAGATATACAAAATGAGTGGATCTTAAAAAAGTATAAATCGCGTAGAAAAATATATCTTATAAATCGATTCGAATCACATCACTGAAAATTCACTTTATGATCATTCGTTATTTATTTGACTCAACTTCGATATTAATATCAGCACACACGTCCACGCTCACAAAGCCTGCCAGTTGTGTTTCGCCGCATTTTTTCGCGTGACTTGTCACACATATTTTTAATTCGTACGTGATGAAATGTTCAATCGGCGTTCATCGGGGAACCGATGAACGGGGAGTCCCCGACAAATTTCTGCATGGGTTGTAGCACCTTCCGGCACGAGTTTCTTGACCTACGACATGTTGATCCTCCAAGAGCGTACATTGTCGATTATCAACGTTCGAATTCTCTCCCCGGTATCGCACAAATATTTCTGTCTTTGATCGAACGAGCTCGGAATGACACGTGGAAACATTAGGCTACTGTCTTCGATGGAATGATCCTTGGACTTGGTCAATGAATTGTCATCGAAATTGCCACATTTCTAGCTATCCGTTCTAAAGATCCACATTGCCATTCTAAAAATCCATCTTGGTCCATCCAGCTATACCAAGATGGATTTTTATAACGTCCAAACGGACCTTTTTCTGAAAATGTCCGTTTGGATGTAAAAAAATCCATCTTGGCATCTCGGAGACGTCCCTGGCCCCCTTAAGACGGTTGGATTCAGCGGGGAAGTTTTTGTCGACGGATAGTCCGCGAAATATTTGCGTGGAAGGGTTAAAATTGAACACCCTGTATGTGGGTGTGCGTATGTGTGTGTGCATATACATATATATCGAATGCCGGCAATCAAAAAGACGCGGTCGACACCGTTAACATGTAACACGACCAGGGTTACGCCATTTCGTTTCTTACACTCGTCGATGTATATATGTCGAAACCGCCTGTGTCATTTGCAGCACAAAATTGCTCGCTCTTCACGGCTGCATACACGCCTCGAAACGAAGCTCCGTTTACCCCGCAATTATGTATTCGCCCTACGTATCATGCCTAACGAGCACGGACCAGAAAGATAGTGAGAAAGAGGGGGGAGTCTTTACGCTGGAAGAAAGTGCGAATTAACAGATATGAGATTTATATGTAGTCAGCATTTTTAATCCACCGAAATGCACGAGGTTTTTCCTTCTATGCTTCCGCCCTCATCTGCTTTCCCTCAGCCCGCTTGCACCTTTGCCCAGCAGGCATAGGGTGCGGTTCATAAATTTCGTCATTTGAAAATAAGGGAAGGGGGTCTGGTCGTTGGATAATGGCAACATAGTTGGATTATGACGATAGGATGATTTAAGGGGGGCGGGGGGGTGAAAAATCAGCAAAAATCGTTGACGTAATATATGGACGGGTCCTAGGCGGGCAGAGGGAAAGTGCGATAAACTTAGCTGCGATACGGTTGTTAATTAATTAGAATCAGAATTCAAAGACAAATGTGATCGCGATGTGCATGCGTTAAGGAAGCTTTCCAGTGTGACAGCCCGAAAAATCGCTGTTTTTCGCGATTTTTTTTTTTTAAAGAAACAATAATCTAATCGGTCTGGTTTTTTTTTGTATATTAATTGGGTATTGAAGAATACAAAACAATTTTTTAAAGATCGATTTATTTATTAATTAATATCTATAAAAATGATGAAACAATTGTTGCAGAAAATGCACTTGGATGTGGTGTCCACGTTGGGGGTCACAATTTTGATCTGAAACAAAAAACACAAAAAGATTATTGATCGGTATATAATTGGCTTTCGTGCTATGGAGGCTTTTTTTTTTTTTTTGCAAAAATGGCGCCGGTTTGAACAAAAAGTATCGATTTTAGCATTTTTTTTGGCAGTTTTTTTTACAAAAAAATAGGAAGATGTCAAAAAAAAAAAAAGCTTCCATAGCACGATAAACAATGACGTTAAGAATATTGTGTAAAAAATTCAACTCGATAGCTTTAAAACTCTGCCCTCCAAGTTGGACACCATTTTGAAAAATGCTGTTACAAGAAAAACGCGTTCAAAGTTTCGCTGTAGCTGTAGCGCTCCGTTGCCTTCTTCCAAGAAATGCTGTACAGTAACCGAAATAATCTGAATTTCGGCATGAAAATTTCAGGGAATATTCGGAAGAGTGTATACTATTCGATAAAGCAAAAAAAAAAAAAATCGATTTTTTGAAAATTTCACACTGAAAAGCTCCCTTAAAGAAATAATTTACTTCTTCGACGCCGGAAGTCCGAAAATTATTGGAAACAATTTTAAAAATTATTTTGGAATTATTAAAAAAATATTTTGGTAAATAATTTGCCATACACATCATCTCGACGAACGTTACATGTTCACAATGTAATAAGATTTCATTAGATACTGTTGAAATAGGATCAGCGGTGCGTATAGGCGCGGGTTTTGCGCAGTTTCCCTGTGCCCTCGAGCAGATGCGGTACAATAGCGCATTGTACAAAAGCGTACTCTTGTACCGACAATTGACATGTCGGAAAGAGATAGGGTCGTAAAAGTCCGCATGAGGATACGAAGAAATGTCAAAAGTGGAATATATGATCGAACTATATTTTATTCTCATAATGGAGTCAACTTTTTCGGGACAATGGTTAATTCTAAGATTCGAAAATGAGAGATCGAGGAAAGTTAAGGGTGAGTGAGGATTTACCTGAGCTTAGGAGTTTACCTGACGTTTCAACAAAAGAGTGTTTCTGTGAGAGTTTTATGACGGTGTGATCGGAAAGACTGACGTCACAGTAATTAGGATTTTAATACAGGCATAACGACCTACTACTGCAGAAGGATAAATAGACTCGTGGACAACTATCGAAAGATTCCGGAATATTTTGTTCCGTCAGTAGGAATTTACCATTCGGACTTTGAAATATTGTTAAAAATTAAAAAGTTATCGGATCCGCATGAATCAAACAGCGTTTCAAAGAGCGCACTATAAAACAAAGAATGAGCGCAGAGTGGAGTTCCAAATCGAAAAAGGAAAAAAATGAACAATGATTCGGTGGACCTTCGTTTTTTAGGTCGAGATGGGAAAAACAACAATTGATAATATTTTTTTTCGAATCCCTATCAGTGTATTTTTAACCCCTGAGTACGAATTTATTTATCTTCTCCCAAACCCTCAATTTTTATCTAAAATCTCCAAAAGTGTGTGAAAAGACGTTTTTCGCGTTTAGTCGACGTAATTCTATGCTTCCGACAACATTTCTGTGAGATTCGTAACCTGCGATAAATTTCCCATAAAATATACCCTTGAAATCGTTTAAAAGTTGAAAACTTTAATTTTCGACCTTTTCGGCCACTTTTCGCGAATCATCAGAATCGACAAAATAATCGAGTTGCTGAGACTTATTGGGAGGGGGGGGAGGGGTGTTTAAGAAGGATTTTAGTAGACTTAGAGAATGCGGTTGAGTTCATCCCGATATCGCAATTAGTTTTCGCGGAGAATGCACTTGAAGGATGGCCGAAAAAGGGGCAAAGAGGGTATGGAAAAATTCGCGAAAGTCGATGGTCCTACTTTGAAATGTTGCCGAAAATCGGAAAACCATCAGAACTCGATTGATCAAACGGCACTTTAAAGATAAAACGATAACGAAAAGAATAAATACAGAGTGGAGTGCTAAAAAGAATCAGAAAAAAAAGAATGATGATGCAATAAAGCTACTTTTTTTTGGGCCAAGGTGGAATTTTTTTTTTCGATATTTTTTCCAACCTTATGTCGTTGTATTTGTACCCCCTGAATATGCACGAACTATTGATTTCCCCCGAAAATCTCAATTTTTGTAAACAAAAAGGTCGAACGTGTGGAAAAAGACGTTTTTTTACGTTAAGCCAGCGTAATTTTGAGATTTCGAAAAAAAAATGCGATATTCGTAATCGGCGGAAAATTTGCCATAAGAGAGACCTTCAAAATGATTGAAAGGTCGAAAAAAAATGTTTTAACCTTTTGCCCACTTTACCTGAATTGCCAAAACTGTGAAATTTCAAATAGTCGTACAGGCAGTCCTATTTACGTGGCATAAATTCGATAGGAGGGCTTTTAAAAGGATTTTGACAGACTCAGAGAATGGCATTGGGTTCATCCCGATATCTGGATTATTTTTGCCGGAAAGTCCACTGGAAAAATGGCCGAAAAAGAGGTATATGTGGAAAGATTTCCTAAAATTTATGGTCCGCCTTTGAAATGCTGCTAAAAATTGAAAAATGATCGGAACTCCATGAATGGAATCGCATTTTAGAGAGAAAATGATAACGAAGAAAACGAGCACAGCGTAGACTGCCAAATCGACACAGAAAATAAATGACCACCGACTAAGTGAATAAACTTTTTTTTTGGCCAAAGTGCCAAGAAAATTTCGGATTTTCAATATTTTTTTAAAATCCACATCGATGTATTTTTACCCCCTGAATACAAATTCGCCATTCATTTCCTCCGAAGCGCTAAATTTCCTTAAAAAAAACGTCAAAAATGTATGCTTTACCACCTTCGGCTTGCCACCCGGTAAAAATGCAAAAATACGTGAACTTCAATTCCATCCCTCCTTCAAAATGTAACCCGTTTCGTTCAATTTAATGCCCCTCTCGAAAATGTTGATTGGCAGCAAAAAAGTTGTCTCCGCCTATTAAGGATGTTGATTCCCTATGAAACATGTTAATGTTAATTGTTCAATAAATAGCTTCTTAATCGTCATGAAATGTTTACACGACCTCATGAATACTTCATGTAAAAACATACCAAATTTTCAGAATTCTATCATCATTACTTCAACCTCCTTATGGGTTGAAATAAAAAATGATAAGAAAATTCTGAAAATTTCGTATGTTTTTGTATGAAGTATTTAAGAGCCCATGTTAAAATTTCACGACGATTAGGAAGCTCGTTATTAAAAAAATAACATTTTGCTAAGAACAATTTTTAAAAGAAATAACAAAAAAATTGATCAATAAACTTCGTTCTGTTTCCGTTGCTTTCAGTATATTGTAGATATTACAAAATTGAGAGGTCAAAAAAAAAACTTATTGCAAAGTTACATCAGTTTCCATAAGACAAAATTTAATTTGTGAATGTTAATTGTTCAATAACGAGCTTCGTAATTGTCGTGAAATTTTTACACGACCTCTTAAATACTTCATACAAAAACATACCAAATTTTCAGAATTTTATCATCATTTGCGATTTGGGACTCAACATCCTTAAATCCACTAAATGCATCTATTTAATATTTTTTAATTGAAATTAAATAGGATTTTTATAGAGTCAACCATTTTTCTATTTCATTGAACTAATGGTCTGTCTTTATTGCAACACACACATCAAAGAGGGCCGAGAATTTTCCTATCATTTGTGATTTGGGACACAACATCCTTAATATTTTTTTCTTCTCCGGAACCTTATTTGATAAACTGGCATTCGAACATTGACTGCTCCGCGAGCAGAAAAAAAATTAAAATTCATCTTCGCTCGAGTAGACGTCGTCACCGTATACATCACCGACGAAAATCGCTCTCAGGGGATCTGTCGATAGATAAGAAAATCAGATGCATGTATTCACCGCCATATGAGCCTCAGTTTATGCGTGCAGCTATACCATGCGGTCCATCGTCGCGCACATGAATCGACAAAACGCCCGAGATAGGTATAAATCCCCCGTAGACCACATACGTACGAAAAGTATACTGTGAGATACGTCATACGTTCGACTAGTCCGAGTAGCGTTCTGTCGATCGGATAAGAATCGCGGATACGAAAAAAAAAAGGGTAGATAAGCTGGTCAGACCTGGAAAAGCGTTCAGTTGAACTCCAGAGTCTCCCGCACCCTACCGATCTGATGATCCGCTTAATAAACTTGGCCCGAGACCTTCATTCCCCGCGAGATTTCGAGTGTTGTTCTTTTGCATGACAAACGCTATATTCGTACAGTGATTTGTGCAATTCGTCGAGTTGACTTACCTCACAGTGACAAGGAACTAGTTATTTTCATTCTCAGGCTGGACTCAACCCTCCGTCATCAGCCTTCCAGGTCTACTTCCTTTTCCACCCCCAGACTCCGTCGGTCCGTCCCCGACTTATTTTTTCCCTTCGCGAGTTGCCTCGATCCGTTTGACATGGGAAAACGATTGTTGGCAATGTGCACGTGAGGAAACACGCGAGTTTTTGCCAGGAGGGTAAATTTGGGAACCGTGAAGGAGGCGAGAAGCATCAGGAAGAGGAAACTGATCGAGAGGAAGAGGAAGCCAAAATGATCGACTGGTGCACCGCAGGAACGGTCGTCCTGCTCAGCTTTCTCAGTTACCTGGCCTTCTTCTGGAAAATCAACTGGGTCAGGGTGAGCATCGTCAAAGTCGTTTCAAATACGAGCCAAATATCATCGACGAGCTTCCGGACGATTGACGATATGTTACCGTTTCAATCACATTTATACAGTCAATTCTTTGTCATATACTGAATGCACCCTCTAAATTAAAAAAAAAAAAAACAATCGTCTACACCGTTTCTGTAAAATGTACTATTGGAGAAACGCTTTTTAACATAGGTATAACGTAGCTGCCGAATTACGTTAGGTTAGGTTCGTCATAGCTGCCTAATTGTCATGATATAAAGGGTGACGAAATTGTCATAATGTACTGACTGATTCGACAGTTTTTCACTCATCGTCAGTACATAATGACAATTTCGTCATCAGTGTCATAATGTACATTGCGACAATTTCGGCATCAGTGTCATAGTGTACTCAGTGATTTGACAGTTATACAGAAAAACAACAAAAACAGCCGCCAGGTTAGGTTAGGTGTAACATAGCTGCCTAATTGTGATGATGTAAACGCAGACGAAATTGTCATAATGTACTGAGTGATTCGACAGTCTTTTGACAGTGATTTGACAGACATGTTGAGACCCTTAAAAAATCAGCAAAAGAAGAAAAACAGCCGGCAGGTTAGGTTAGGTTTAACATAGGTGCTTAATTGTTATGATGTAAAGAGAGACGAAATTGTCACAATGTGGTGAATGATTTGACAGTTTTTTCACTGTCAATACATTATGACAATTTCGTCATCAGTGTCATAAAGTACTGAGTGATTTGACAGTTATACAGAAAAACAACAAAAACAGCCGGCAGGTTAGGTTAGGTGTAACATAGCTGTCTAATTCTCATGATGTAAAGGGAGACGGAATTGTCATATTCTGTCGCCAGTTCCACAATGTACTAAGTGATTTGACAGGTTTTCATAACTTTTTAGGGACTACATCTACCTAACGGCCCGAAAAAAATGGCCAAATTCCCATTTATTCTGAAAAAGGATTGGTTAAACAGAAACGCATTTTTCAACACAAAGGTACACATATTGAGAGCCTTTAAAAAAAATCATCAAAAAAATACAGAAAAACAGCCGGCAGATGATGAGATTTTTTCTGTGACGTTTTCCAGCTTAAACGGTCCATCTGGAATTTAAAAACTAAACGAGTTATTCAAGTTAACAATAAATACGATTCATAGATGATCGTCGATGGAAATTTTTTTTTTTTAACAACATGGCGACGAACTGAAACTCTAAGACACAAAATGTATGGAAAAACGTCGTCATTTTTACGTAACTATTGAAAAATCGAGATTGATTTTGAAAAAGTAAGATCGTCAACGACCTTTAAAAATTTCTCATCGTATCTCCTGAAAATTTGGAAATAATCCGTCAAGTGGTTCTCGAGATATCGTGTCCACCGACTTTGAAAGCAGGTTTTCGAAAAAAAACGCGTTTCTAGTTTGAAGTATGGTGCTTGCTACCGACTGTTAAAGGCTGTAGCTCATTCAATTGAAGGACTATTTCGATTAAATTTTCAGGGAATATTGATAAAAGATGATACTATCGAATAAAAATATTATTGAAAAATGCAATTTTTTTACCCACCTGGATAGATGTAGCCCTTTAAGGCCTTCAGCCACAATAACGGGTATAAAATCAAGTGCGAACTTAATAATTTTTTTTGTATGAAAAAGTGTTCACTCATAAAACTAATTACACATCTACTTACTATGAATATCAAGCTGGTAGAAATTTTTGTTTTTCGATGTACAAAATGGCCGACTACTCGAAACTTCTCGAAACAGCTTTTTTCCAATCGGCGTGACAAATAAATTCAACAATTCTCACTCGATTTACTTCAAATTTAAAAGTTATGTTCCTAATTGCATTTCGCAGAGAAGTACGTACGGAATTTCTGATTAATCGAAAACTTTTCCTTTTATGAGCAGTTATAACGAAATTTTTCACTGAAAATTCATTTTTTAAGTTCAAATACCTACAACTTTTGAATAAAACAATATTTTTTTAATTTCGTACGTACTTCTCTGCGAAATGCAATTAGGAACATAACCTTTAAATTTGAAGTAAAGCGACTGAAAATTGTTGAAGTTATTTGTCACGCCAATTGGAAAAAAGCTGTTTCGAGAAGTTTCGACTATTCGTACTAAATAGATGTGTAATTAATTTTATGAGTGAATCACTTGTTCATACGAAAAAAAATTGTTAAATTCGCACATGATTTTATACCCGTTACTGTGGCCTCAGGCTTTAAACATTTTTTTCACACTATTTCACGCGTAAAACTGTCATTCAGCGATGGGCGTAAGCATATCTCCTGAGGTTGAAAAGTGTTTCTCCAATTGTAAATTTTATAGAAGCGGTGAACACGATTAATGTAAAAAAGACCGAAAGTGACGAAGAAGTTACTGTATAAATTAGAATCAAATCGTATTATATCGTCTATCTATAAAGTTCCTTTTTTTCTGAGGGCACAAGTTGATGCGGCGTTCAATAATTTTTTAAATATAATAGGAAAAAGTCATCCTGTCACTGTTCGACGATTCCCGTTTATTTTTATTTCCTCGATACAACGAGCTGATCGTCGCTATAATTCTTTCTTTTTTTTTAATCATGTGCCAGGGCTTGAAAGATGATGCCCATTCTCGGCGAACCGGCTACTCAGGCGCGAAGAATCGAAAGGTCGGAAAAGTGCCGCCCGTTTATCCTAATGGCTGGTTTGGTCTGCTGGAAAGCTGGCAACTTCGGAAGGGCCAGGTTCGACACGTGGCGGCTCTCGGCGAAAACTTTGCGGTATTCAGGTACGACGGAAAAAAAGAGTTCGGCAGACGGAATTGACGACTTGGGATTTGGGGAAAAAGAGAAGAGATAAATCAAGAAATAATATATTTGCTGTAAAGATAAATATTGAAAAAAGATCAATATTATTCAGTGATACATGCAAGTGTATCGTCGGAGCATTCGCAACTTTTGTAATCATTATTTCCCAATTTTTTCGCCGTTCGATTTTCCTCGTATGCATAGTTTACTAATTATAAAATAAAGGGAAAAAAGTGCGAAGAAATGTGAACAATTTGACAGCTTCAACATAAAAACGATAGTTTATAATAATTATATCAATTAATTATAATGAAATGATAATTTATCATCTTAATGAATTACAATCAAATAATAATTTACAATAATTATCTCGATTAATTATAATGAAATTATAATTTATAATAATTTATTGGGATTGGCTATAAACGTAATGCCCACATTGCTATGTGTGAACAGGACGGAGAAAGGTGAAGTTAAAATACTGAACGCCTACTGCCCTCATCTCGGCGCGAACATGGGCGAGGGTGGTACAGTGAAGGGCGATTGTCTCGAGTGCCCGTTTCACAGTTGGCTCTTCCGTGGGGATGATGGTCGATGTCAGAGCATACCCTACACGAAAAAAGGTATTCCCAGGCATCGTTCATCGCCATCGGATCGAATACAAAAAAAAAAAACATTTCGATGGCGATAGTTGCACGAACGTTTCTCGTTCACTCGCCGAATAATCGACTAGCGGTCAATTTTTCATTCTCGATAGTTCCGGAATCGGCGAAAACGAAGGCGTGGAAGTGTCGAGAAGTTAATCGAATTATCTTCGTCTGGTATCACGCGGAGTCTGTCGAACCGTACTGGGAACCGCAGCCCATCGAGCCCATTGCCGATGGAACTTGGTGGAATCAGGGTCGAAACGAATATCTGATCAACAGCCACATACAAGTGCGTTTTCGTTAATTTTGTAGTTAGGATTTCGCAATTACAGTGAACCCTCTTAGTCGTGTCTCCATCTGTCACAGCTGAGAATTCTCTTTCCTGCGTCTCTTATAGCCCTTTGATTCAAAGTTCAAAAATCATTCATGACAATGGCATTTAGTGAGTGCTCAATTTGAAATATTAAATTAATATCAAGATATGAGAATTAAATGGTAAATTTATCATTGAGTAAGAACTAAATTTAATATCTTGAATAAAAATGATTAATCTAATGTTTTAAATTTCATTTTTTTATTTCATATTTTGAATATTAATTTGTAATTTCATATTTTTAATTTAATACTTATAATTTTACTTTTGAATTTAGAACTCATTCAATTATGGATTTATAATTTTCTATTGTTGACCAATTTCACGAATGGAGCGTTAGAAACGAAACGTATACCTAACGAATTTGGGCTCTTCAAAACACGATTTGGATGAAGGATTTTCAGATATTTAATGACAAATTCATTGTCCTAAATAACTGAGAGCAACCTTGTATTTGGAATCTGATAAAACGCGAACGCCCATCAAAAACAAACCCTTCCAGGTGTACTTTTTTCAAATCTGTCATTCCATTCTATGAATTTGAGACCTGTCAGCATCGAGTTCCCACCTTATCCATAGCATACAAAGTAGGATTATTCCGGTACATTTAGGTTTCTTTGGGTTCGTTAATTATTATTTATGTTTAATGGTCCCTGATACGCACTCGGGAGCTATACAACCGCGTCCCTTTTTATTCCGATGATCACTTCACCGTTTCCTTAAGAAGGTTGGAGCGGTCCGGTTGAATCAATTGACGGTGTATGAACTTTTGTTCAACGAGCCTCAAAAAAATGCATACGAGGTATAAATTAAGGAGGTACGATCACTACCACGGGGTGAAAAAAGAGTCTAAATTTATTTTACCCACAGCTACTCTGATTGATGTTTACTTATGTTGATCATTCGTATCATCGATTATAGTGTGCCAAATGTTGTGGTAAATGATGAATTTATTGCACGTGAACAAATAAGAACTAAAAAATTCGATTGTCAACGACACGGTAGTAATCTTCGTAATAATATTAACGTATTAAAATTCAAGCATATTAAAATAGGCTAGAATTACGATCGCGGAATTAACACGATAGGCAGAATATAATTATACATATTATTGATACGTGATAAATGATAAAACTCCATAAATTATTGTTTGTATATTTTGTGGCGGCTGATATCTAAATTAATTTCAAAACAAAGCTGGGTTATGTTCGCCAAACGCATCAGCTGTCACTCGCGACGTTGCTAAGTCTGTGATACTTTCTTGTAATGTAGTGCTTTAACTAGACGGTGAAGATTGATTTTCTTATTTTTTACAATATGAAGTATTCGCCAAAATCATATAAAAATTTCAAATCCGAAAGTTGGATTCGTAGTAATGATCGTGCCTCCTTAATTCCGTAGATGCTACTTGATCATAAAATATATAATCAAAGAGCAAAATTATGCATTTTTATGTTTTCATGACGCGATTGAGAAAAACTTTTGGGTTACTGTCAACTTGAACAAGTATAACATTATTGATGATTATTATGAAAAAACTGGGTGAGTGAATGTTTTATACAAGTCAATATGACATTTTGAGCAACGTATAATTGTGCCTATTTGTATTTATGTCACGAGATTATTTCTTATTACCATTAATTGATATTAAGTGTTGCCGAAGTTTGTGGACATTGAGGTTGGCAGCAATGCTCTTCATTCGCCAGCCAAGTTTCGTAGTCTTTTATCAAACTTTAACGGTTGAAAATTAAATATATACGGTTTACGATAAGCAAATGGGTTTTCTTCTAAATGTTTACATAGATTTACTTACCGTTAATCCGTTATTAGATGGGGTTTATCTTGGTGCCAAATAACCAAAAAAATCAGCCGTGGTGTGAACGTCTTGGCCATTTAACTGCACGTAAAATTACAACATCAAACTATTTTTTATCTCCGGTTTTCCGTGGTGAAAAAAATTTCAAAAAATTCGTTCAAACTCAGTATAGTCTAGACAATACCATATATATATATATTTTTTTTTCAATCCCTGACTGTGGCGAACGCCCCAACCTTCTTAAAGCCTCTCTCTTCGGAGCGTTGGGCGGAGGGCACAGGGAAATTGTTGAAAGCCCGTGTCGATTCGGCTTCATTTGCCAGGTTCGTTCATTGCTCAGTCACAATTCATTGAAAGCACGGTATTAAATACAGGTATTGAAACGACCTTAGTGAAGGTTCACTTACCGTCCAGTTTTTGCTTCAATTTTCTGCCGCATGGTGCGCATAGGAGGGTGACGCGCATAACGGGGTGACGCGTACAAAGAAGACAGCAATAACATATGCCTCTGTCTTGCATACAGCGCGTGCACTTTAAACTGTAATGTCTCGGTATACGGGTTCCCGTGAAAGAAATTAAGAGGGCAGCCATAAAAAAATTCGGGGCCCATGGGGGTTTGAATATGGATTCCCTACTAGGGCTTTCCACAACACAATCGGACTGATTTATCAGGACAGTGGTTGTTACAGGGCATACAATACATTTGCAAAGTTATTTTTGAGAATTTCTAATTTTTAGGCTTACTTCCATAGATGTGATATATTTAAAGTTTAAGGTATCGATAAAACACTAGGTTAGGTCACTTAAAATAAACATAGACGTGGAATTTTACTATAAATAATTTGTATACTATAAACATTCAGAATGTTTGGAAAATGAATTTCGCAATACAAAAATAGTTTTTTAAAAAAATAATTCATGCGTGCAGTAATGACAGAGCATATGGACGTACAGCACCGTTTGGTTGCTTCGGCATTTTTAATTGCACTAATGACCGTTCAATGCTCGTAACGGGATAAACAATATCCACCGCATTTTTTTCAGATAATTCGCCATTCGTAAATTTTAGATGACTTTGTTAGGTACATGAATACATTTGTTTTTTTTCCACACTTTTGCTTCAATGTACAAACATTCTTCAAACTCGTTACGTCCGAAAATTTTGTTAAACTCCGCGACGTATCCATTACAAAAAAGCACAACGTTATCTGACGCTCGCGTACCAATAAATGTGGAGTGATTAGAAACAATTTTTTTTACAATTACTTCTCCATTTTCGGGATACTTATGACCAATCTCGCTTGATATGTATCCTTTAACGCGTTACCCCCACTTGTAGCGCAAAAAAAGGCCTTTTTCATAAATCTTTTTAAAGAAAACTACAAAACTTTTTTAATCGATCAATATACCCTCTTAAAGAACACATCTTGAAGAACTTTCAGTAATTTTTTTATTGAAAAATATTACATTGTTTAGTGGCAAATGGCCGTCAATGAAATAATGTTTTTATATACACGGTTTGCGGTGACCAACATTGCGGCGAAGTGGATCATCTGAAGAAAAATGCGGATGGATTTAGTCAAATATAAGTATAAACTAGTCTTTAATCGAAGGATTTTAAAAAATATTCATTTTTCACAAAATGGCGGACAGTCAAAGTTAATAGTTCGATTTGAATGAAAAAAAAACGGCCGTTTTTTGGCTATAAAACGGCCATTTTTTTCGAAAAAAAAAATCGAACGATTAAAGACTGCATTTTTATGTATTAAATAAGCCTGCAAAATTTCATGAAGATCGGTTCATTAGTGTTCGAGTAATCTTGGTCACCGACTTCAGAAATGCCATTTTGAGAAAAACGCGTTTAAAGTTTCAATTTCAGTTCTTCAATTCACGGATTCTTCTCTTTCAACGCACATATCTCAGTCAATTTTGTTCGGAACGACTTGAAATTTTCAGGACATATTCTCAGATACTTATACTTCGAAAAAATGCAATAAAAAAAATCGATTTTTTCAAAATCGCAAGTGGGGGTAACCCCTTAATAAAGCTGATGATTATAGGGCAGTAATAGGGTTGCTTCATGGCTTCGATCGGGTTCTGTTGAGGCAACCAGTCGGGCCCTGATTCATAAGCCTCTTTAGGCCCTCGTCGACAAAGTATGACCGGCCTCCAAGGGACCTGGTCGGGTGTCATGTTAGGACCCTTGCAGGGTAAGGGAAAAATGACCGGTGCCTAGTCAAAGCCCCGGCTGAATTCTTTCACGGATTCCTCTTTCTTTTTTGTAAGAAATATCCATTACACGGAATGTAAACGAAAAAGTATGAATTTCCATGCTCAAATGAACAAATGAATACATACATGCTTAAAAATATAGCCAACCGTATATTAACCGCGGGCAAAACTCAACCGACTCTTATAAAAATGATCGATATTTTGTTCATTGTATTGCGATGACAGTTGAGCTGAATTGTTACGCTGTGCACTCGGAACCCGAAAGTTCTGGACTGTCACTGAATTAAATTGTTAATAACAGTTATTTAGGCATATCAACCTTGTTTCATACGCGTCACGTTGTTCAACTGTTATACGCACATACGCCTATACGACCACGGTCTTATATACAGGTCTGGAAACGACCACGATTTGGTAGGTGCGCTTGGCCGATCCACGTTTCTTTACATATTTCGCCGCTACGTGGCATTGCTGTTTAGGAGAACGGTGCGACAAGGACAGAATAACTTCTGTCTGGCTCTCTCACTCTCCTGATGGAGGCGCATGCGTCGTCGACTGTGCCCTAACCCAGTTTATCGCATATTTGATGGGGATACGAAAAAAAAACAAATAATAAGCTTACTGAAGGCAAAATGATTGATATACACCATCATAATTGAGGTCATTTGCATATCATATAACAATTTCGTGCAAGTTTAGTAGATTTAAACATTTTTTTCGTTTTCTCTGAAGAGTCGCGGCTCCGAAAATTCTTCTGCTAGGCACATTTTTCTAAGTTTAATGATGAATATTTTCTCTAAGCATTCGGTGACCCATTGCTTTTATTGTCGTTGCGAAATCTTTAGAATTTTTCACACGTGTGGGCAATTTGTATCTCGTGTCTAGAGTTATTAAGTGTATAAATTATTAGATAGAAATGTGGCCAGCGCGTTATCTCCGTAATGCGCCGTATAAATGAGACGTTTTTTAGAGTCGTATACTTTCGTTAAAAGTTCGGTAGCTTAGTTTGAAATTTTACCAGTATACGGTGATGTGTTTTACTTGAATACAGACGAAAATAAATTAATCGTTAACTATTCGAGTTCGTTTAAGGAATAGTTCGAGAGTATGAGATGACACACGGACGCTTTTTTCAGTGGCTTTGCACGAGAGTTTGGTCTCCAGGTATCGTTACCTGTCGTTACCTCCATGCCTGTATGTAACGACGTGTATACGACGAAACATTTTGTGATTGCTTTAGGTTAGTCTAGCGACCTCCCGATCGCAACGCCACACGGTGGCGCCTATCAAATATGGCCGTCGTTTCAATATCTGCACCATGGGGACTAGAGTAAAGGAGCCCAAACGCAATGCTGGCGAAATGGTTGTGAAAGTGATGAACGATCCGCGGATTGTACCCGCCTTGCGGCGTTACCACTGCGGGCTCCGTCCGCGCGGTGATTTTGAATCGTCGATCCGCAATTTGTCGTATATTTGTTTCTTATTAGCGCAGCTTGTAATACTGAAGAGTAATATTGATATGCTTTTGTTTCAATTATGAAATGATAATATTTCAGTAATTTTTTGACTTGGAGGTGATCTATACTGTAAATGTTTTATTTTTATACGGTGACATGTACGATTAAACAGCCATAATGTGAATATTGCATACTAGATTTCCAAGGAAAATATTTTTTTTCAAATCGTACATTATAAAGAAATGGGAGTGAGGGGTATTTATATTAAAGGATTCGCATATTTAACCTAAAAACGTTTTTTTGTCCAAGCATCATGCATTACATTTTTGCTGTACATCAAAGAAATCTCTCACAGCATTAAAATGAATGGCAATTATAATTGAATTCGGGGACGATAGCATACAATAAAAAAAAAATACAAACGTTTTGACAAAATGAATCAACATGTGGTTGTACTTGCCGATGTCAATATGTGTCAATATTTTCGCTAATTCCAGAATTAATTGCATAAACATAATATTAAGGTTCAGTTCTTACCTTTATCGGATGGTCTTTTTCTGTTTTGCTTTTACAAATACTTTGAATATCGAAATATCACTCAACGATGCGTAACAGCGTAAACTGCGTAAACTATATGTAACTGACATATATGTAATACTCACATATATAGTAACTGACAGTAGTACGTCACTGTATGTATGTCACAAACACTCTTGAGCCGGTCCTCACGTACCTATCCAATCGGCCCAGGGAGACTAGAGTAAAGGAGTGGACACTCCATAGGAGATAAGCAGCGAAAGACAGCCCCAAAATCCCGACTTATAAGTGACCGCAAGAGGCGCTGCGATCGCGATTCCCCGATATATAGTAATACTTGTAGTTAAAGGTTCTAGGCATGCGCATGTAGCCGACGGAAAGTCTAGCAAGAGAGTATATCTATATATAAGGGAAAACCGATTGCAACGCCATCTACAAACTCTTATTTTCCTTGATTTTGGAGCCACATCGTTAGCACACAGTGTCCACTCCTTTACTCTAGTCTCCCTGCGCCTATCCTATCCACCACCTAACTATTCCGTACCAGGCGCTGGTATCGCTTGCGGATATTTTTCACACTACATAATCTTTCATCACTTTCACGATCCACTTTCACGATCCACTTTTCGACGATTCCGCCATATGCGTTTGGGCTCCTTTACTTTAGTCTCCATGATCTGCACGAAAGACCGTGATTGAAAGACATTACTCTTCACGATAACGGCAAATGTTACAGGAGATACCGGAAAACGGTGCGGACTCGGCCCACTTCAGTGCGGTGCACGGGCCAGGAATATTCTTCAACGACTCCCTCTGGGGCTTCTTGAGGCACTCTTGGACCGACGCTACCTGGACGCCGAGGGTGTCGCAAGCGTCGTCGGACGCTGACAACGAGAACGTAACGGCCGATTCCAACGAGGCCGCGATCGATCGGCCCAATAATTCTCTGGAGAATCACCGAGCCACGGGAAAACTGACACACAACGTTGTCCTGTTCGAGCGCTGGTCGGTGCTTAAGTTGAACGTGACCGCGGAACAAATCGGCCCCGGCTACGTCGAGTTGAAAATCGAAACGAGCCTCGGCAGGATGTGCATACTGCAGACCGTAACGCCGATCGGTCCGCTCGTCCAACGCGTCACTCACACGATGTTCTCGCCACCGTTGCTCGGACCCTACGCCAAATTGGTTCTCCTCGGCGAGTGCGTAATGTTCGAGCGCGACATAGCCGTTTGGAATCACAAAAAGTATCTGAAACGTCCGGTCCTCGTGCGCGAGGATCGCACCATCTCCGCCTTTCGTCGCTGGTACGAACAATTCTACACGGCCAACAGTCCTACCTACGAATCGGCAACGACACTCGAATGGTGATAGCGAGATATCCGCGCGTTTTTCCAACACGTCATTTCCCCGATGGCACCCAGCGCGCGTCGGGCTTCCTCCAAAGAGGCCCGGGCGTTTCACCGATAGATTATACCGATTTTTTTAGTCTTACGTCCAATAAAGTTCACATTGGAAGTATTTCCAAGTTGCATCGCTTTCGAAAGGACAATTAAGGTGCTGGCGAACAAACCCGGACTAGGAAGAATATGTGGCTTCCGGATGGAGGCCGTGTTGAGGATCAGCGTTATGCCTACGTTTTGCAAACGTTACGACTGCATCATCAAGACTGAGAGCTGCGGTACTGAAGCTCTCGTGGCTCAGGTATTCCATATATAGCTGTAGTCATCGTTCCAAATCACTGCACCAGTCAATCGAATGTTTTCATTGATCAGCTGGTCAATTAAGAAGCTAACACAAGTACTTCCGAATGCGAAAGACCATCGTTAAGTGCACCAGGAGTGTATAAGATGCCCTGCTCGTGTGGTAAAGTATACGTGGGAGAAAGCGGGAGGAAGATCAGTACGTGGATCGAAGAATACCAACGATGTATTTAAGGAGGTGCGATCATTACTGCGAATCCAACTTTCGGATTTGAGGTTTTTATACGATTTTGACGAATACTTTATGCGTACAGAGAGAAATGTATAGTGACCTCAACCATATTTCAACCATAGTTTATATTACCCTGAGGGAACAATATTTTATAGTCACGGTTACTGCCGAAAATGTAGTACTGCTTATGATATTTTAGCAGTTGTGTTAAATATGATCATATGTTAACCGCAACCAACAATCTTTCAAGCATACGTTGTTTGTCAATGCTATATAACACAGTAGGTTTCCATTAAATAGATGATTCCTTACACTATCAAACAATGGTGGTTTTTACCATATTGAATGGTATGTCTACTAAATGTATATGATATTTCATAAATTCGAAAATTCAAAAACTTTCGATTGAGAGTAATACCTGTATGATTGTTTATCATGATTTGTTATTCCCTGACCTCCTGAAATGATTCCTATCGAAGAAAATATTTCACCTACATGGAGATTCGAACCTACGACCTACCTATCTATATTCAGGCACGTTGTCACTATGCTACCGGGTCCTTGTGGTATTTCGATTGTATATTTGGCGTAACGGATAAAAGTAATTCTGGCTGCATTTCCGAATAGCTGCTACCTCTGATATAGGTGGAATTTTGCACAGATTGCTTTTTTGATAATATATGTCACTGCTTAAATGGATTTTTGGCGCGGCCCAATAGTTTTCGAAATATCGGATTCTAAAAACTGATAAATGAATGCGCTAATATATCTATATCGATCATAGCGTGCCACAGCTGTCTCTACTTTATTGACACATGATTTACGTCTTCACTATACGATTACCATAATGTTGTTCGTATAGTCACTTTTCGTAAGATCTTGTAACAGTTTATACTCAACAACTGTTAATGTCAACCATATAAATAGCACAACCTTGCACTGAGAAAAATGTCCATAGTATTTATAATATTAAAAAAAACGCCCATGGTAAAAGTGGGCATAGTAAAATTCATATAACTTATTGCTACCGTAATCATAATATGGTTAACACAACTATAAGCGTCTATCTAATCATACCGTTTTGCTAGTGTGTTTTTTTATCTAGTATCCCTGAAATAAATATTAAGTACTGTGAAAGACTTTACAATATCGATATAATTAATTCAGTTAATATTTTTACAATAGTTAGTAGCTTTTTCCGGGATAATAGATAGTCGAGCACGCCACCAAAGTTGCATTTTTAGATATATTTTTCGCTTATAGTTGTGTTACCCGTATTATGATTGCGTTGACAATAAACTATAGGGAATTCGACTATACTCTCTTTTACCATGCGCGTTTGTTGTAAATACCATGCACTTTTCTCTCAGTGCGCCTATTGCCGAAATTTGAGCTATTTTGACCGTTTAGTTTGTTCGCAATAAAACTGCAAATTCGAGCACTTCGAGTTACCGGAGCACATCGTCTTATGGAGACGGTCAACCGGAAGTGCGATGATCGTGGTTTTTCTGCTCATGTATCCAACTAAACCCGTTGGAAAACTGAAATTCGGTAGATTAGATGTAATAGATATTGTCAAAAATAAGAAAATCAATCTTCACCGTGTAGTTTAAGCGCTACAATACAAGAAAGTTTCAATCTCCGGTTGAAAATGGTCAGAATGACGAAATAGCACCCACAGACTTAGCAACGTCGCCAGCACGGTCTTACATACAGGTCTGAAAACTCCCGTCGTGTGGGCAGTTCGCTTATGGATGCCAGACGTGTAGTTCATATATTACCCACTGTGATCGCTGCGATCTAAACTCCGGCGCGATGACGATGGGTGGGGGAAGTAAGATAGAGACAGCGCTAGCTTTTCAATCTCTGTCTCACCTCAATGTATATCACTCGTTTTTAATATTATTGTAAACTATTATAACACGCGGTAAAACGCAAATGCTTATTTTACAAAACCTCCGACCCCAACCCTCTGCCCGCAAGCGGGTGTGAATAACATGAGCGATTTTGAGTTATTTGAACGAGATATCGAATTTGGCTCAGTGGCAAATCTCTTGTCGTATTACCGTATCATTTTGTGTTCAAATCCACTTGTCTTTTTTTTAATATATAAATCCGGTAGCTAAGATTATTAGAGACCATTGTAACACGCAGTAAACCGTTCCAACTTTATGACACCTGGAATTGCGTGTTCCCACTTCTCGCGCAAAACATTGTCATTAGGCACCCGGAAAAACGACACCTTTGCATTATCGGCTTTACGGCCGGTATTGCAATAAGGAACCGCGCACCGTCTTGGCATTTTTGCCAATTTTTCAAAAATCTTTTCTTCTTTTATGAGAGCACAATATCCGACACGGGGATTTTGAGGTTAGGTTTGAGAAAACGCAGTAAGCGGATAGATCGCAGAGACGAGTAGTGACGGGATTACGAACTAATCCAGTGCTTCAATAAGCGTACTACCCCCACCACTTGATTTTGTGACGAGTGTCCAGACCATGGAGACTAGAGTAAAGGAGTGGACACAGCGTGCTTCAGAAGTGGACACGGAATCGGTACCACTTGTGGCGGCGCTGCGGTCGAACTCGTCGGAATCATATATATATATATATGTATATATTCATGTAAATCAAAGATGTACTGCTAACCTTTCGGCTGCTCTCAACAATGCGTCGTGGTGGTGAATTGAACATGTTGATACATATCAAGTAATGTTGGGGTATATTGACTTTATAGAGATCAATGCAGCTAATTGTAATAAATGATATTAAGCCGTGAATCAACCGAACAAGCTGGCAAGCCTATTTAAACCATTCGTTGCAATAACTTGAATATTAACAATCTACTTTATGCTTGTAATAATGTCGTGGCTAAGGTGGTTAGGTGTTCATCTTCTACTGGGGCAAGCTGCGTTCAACACGCGACAAATTTTTTTTTTTAATTTTTATTGTTATTTAATAAGGTTTAAATTGTTCGTATTAACGGACAACACCACTGTGACGGCTTCAAAAAATCGATTTTTTGAAAACCATCTAGAAAAATCTAAAATACATTTAAGATTAAGATGCCGTTGGACCCAGGTCGAAAAAATAATTATTTTCGGAGATATTGAATATTTTGTGGAGCGGTGCAGCACTCCGTGACGCTCGGGGTCCCGCGCAGCTGCGCGCCTCAGGGTCGGCAGGTATATCGAATAGCGATCCATACGACGGTTTCGAGATAAAAAAAAAGAGTGCTTCGATCATGTCCAAAAACGTATGGGGACGCGCTTCCGCGAAATCGTGAAAGAACAAAAAGGATTGTCTGGCAGAGGAAAGCTCACCGGAAAATTGATTGACGAGTTGAGCACATATTACGGCTTGGCTATTCGGAGGAACAGCGATGATGTTGAAAAAATGAGGAAGGCAATTTGGGCAACTATCAAACATAAAATATCCACAGGTAGTGAGCCACAACATGACGATTGCCCAGAGGGAGCCGAGTCGTGGTGTTCGTGCCAGCGAGCGGTCGCAAGCGGTAATATTTCTGAATATCGCCATAAGCCGCCTCTTCCTGAGGAAGTATTGGAGGCAATTACGCCAGTCCTCGAAAATTTGAGCAGAGACGATTTGCTGCAGCGTTGTTTGGGCGGCTTCACGCAAAACAACAACGAAAGCTACAACAAATCAGTTTGGGCAATAGCCCCCAAGTGTCAGTCCGGGAGCAAAAAAATCGTCGATATTGCAGCTGATATCGCGGTATTATTATTCAATGATGGCCTGAGAAGCCTCATGAAATTTTTGGAGACGTTGGGGATAACTATCGGCCCAAATTGTTTCAATTTTTGCGTTGAAACCGACGCAGCGCGGATCGAGCTGGCGGAGCGCTCGCTCACAGACGCTGCAAAAGAGGCAAGAAGAGCCTATACAAGTTCGAGAAAAGATGCTAGGGACAATGATTTGCTTCTTGAAGGCCAGCTATATGGTGCCGGCATCGCTGATTAAAGGTAAACATTTTTTTTTCCAATTTATCGCATAAATTAACAAACCTAAAATTTTTAACGCGTTTTTCTCAAAACCGCGCGTACAGCACACACAATATTTGATTTAGTCGAACTGAAATATACACAAGGCACGAGGCAGGAGGCCATGATAGAAATGAAGCCTGCGCAAGCGCTGAACGATACTACACTACTATTGGTTGACGAAGTTGATCCTTGCGACGCTTGTGGCCGAACAACAAACTACTGGAAGTGCGGATTTTCAGTACGCTGGTACTACATATTCTCCTATCCTGTGTCCACTCCTTTACTCTAGTCTTCATGGTCCAGACCTGTAAGACCGTGGTCGCGAGTAACAGCTGATGCGTTTGGCGAATATAACCCAGCTTTGTTTTGAAATTAATTTGAATAGAAGCCGCCACAAAATATGCAAACAACAATTTATGGAGTTTTATCATTTATCACGTATCAATAATATGTTTAATTATATTCTGCCTATCGTGTTAATTCCGCTGAGGTAATTCAAGCCTATTTTAATAGGTTTCCGACTGTTTTTTTTGTCTTTTTAGTCCGTTTTTATGGTGGATATGTCAATATTATTATTACGAAGATTACTAGCGAGTCGTTGACAATCTAATTTTTCAGTTTTTATTTGTTCACGTACAATAAATTCATCATTTACCACATTTGGCACACTATTATCGATAATACGAATAATCAACATAAGTAAACATCTTAAGGGGTAAGGCCACTGTAAATTTTTTGAAAAATCGATTTTTTTTTTATTGGCTTAAAAAATAGTTTAAACCCTCTAGAATAAGAAAAAAAGGTCCTGTGCGAAAAAAAATTTGTTGTCCTTAGGAAATGAAGGTCGCCGCCAAGCGTGTCAAAACTTGCTCCGAAACGACTGCAATTATATCGGAGATGGCGATTCCAAAACTTTCAAAGGCATCGTGGATTCGAAGCCTTATGAAAATGTTGATGTTAAAAAAAAAGTGTGCATTGATCACGTGCAAAAAAGAATGGGCACTCGATTGAGAAACTTAAAAAAAGGAACAAAAGGTCTCGGGGGAAGAGGAAAACTCACTGCCAAATTGATTGACGAACTAAGCATTTATTACGGCTTAGCAATCCGTCGAAATTCCGATTCCATCAAAAATATGAAAAATGAGATCTGGGCAACCCTTTTTCACAAAATGTCAACGGATGAAAAGCCTCAGCACGAAAAATGTTCGGAGAATTGGTGCAGTTGGAAGAAAGCGAAAGCAGAAAATGCCTTGGATGCGTATCATCACAATCAGCCAATGAGTGAGGAGGTTTATCAAGCCATCAAACCCATCTACATGGAATTGAGCCGGGACGAGTTGCTGGAGCGTTGCTTGGGGGCCTATACTCAAAACAATAACGAAAGTTTCAACGCTACCGTTTGGAGTTTGGCCCCCAAATCATCCTCAAGCGGAAAAACTGTACTAGATATTGCGACGGATATCGCTGTTTGCATATTCAATGGCGGCCTTACCAACGTCTTGCAAATATTCAAGATGTTGGAGGTGGAAATTGGTGTACAGTTATATAATTTCTGCATCGAAGTCGACGCCAAACGCATCACGCACGCGGAGACATCTCTGAGCGACGCGGCCAAAAGTGCGCGCGCGCTCCAAAAATCAACCAGGAAAGACGAAGAAGACGAAAATTTGGCTATCGAAGGACAAATGTATGGTGCTGGGATTGCAGACTAACGGTAAAAATTTTTTTTAACTTCTTTTTTTAATTTTTTCCAATAAAAAACTATTCGCAAAACTTTAAACGCGTTTTTCTCGAAACATGGTTTTTCAAAATGGCACGCAGCATAACTCGAACAATTTTCATTTTTTTTACTTGAAATTTTAACCAGATGTGAACATTTAAATTATCTTGAGAATGTCGATCGGAATTTTCAAGAACTTTATTTATTGATTTTTTATTAACAAAAAACGCCGTTTTTTTCGTCAAAAATCAATTTTTTTTTCAAACGCACGCCAAATCCACAAAAATTGATACTTTTTAAAATCCGATCGACATTCTCTAGCTATAGCCCTCTAGATTAACGGTTTTTTTTTTTTGTTCTAGATTCAAAAGTGCACCAGTGGTGCTGCGTGCCGCGGAGCCCTGGAAGCAAAACATGTCCCGGGAAGATAGCTGTGGAACCGCCATTTTGTTTTTTTTTACTGTAAAAAAATTTTATAATAAAGTTTAATGTATGCCCGATAACACCATTAAAAGTTTTTTTTCAAATACTTTCAATTTCGGGAGCAAAAAATTAGTGAAAAAACCTTTTTTTTTGGGCCGTTACAGTGGCCTTACTCGTTAATGCCTAAGATACGAGAGGTTCAGTATCGGCGCTCCCAGCTCTGATAAAGCAGACGTAACGTTGGCAAAACGTCGGCATAACGCTGACCCTCAACACTGACCCACAACTCTTCTAATTGCATAAGGAGCGGTGAAACCCGGACTTGTCCACGTTGTGGCAAATAAAATTTGTACTCGAATCTTATTTATTTTTGTGCCTAGAGACTGCCACTTCGCACAAAAAGGCCGTTTTTCACAAATGTTGAGGTGTTTAGAGCTGGATTTGATTCAATAAATTTCGGGAACTAATGAAGGTGAGCTTGAAAAACACGAAAATAAAAAAAAAACGCGTCGCGGTGTGGACAAGTTCTCTTTCGTTCACCAGTTCATCGATTGTTGGCATGTATGAGAGATATGGCCCGAGTAGCCGAAATTCCCAAATAGGGGACTCGGGGCAAGATCAAGATGCGGGCGAGTTTGTTCGGGTTGCTTAGCTACTAAGCAGAGTGTACAGGCACAGTGCTGCCGTTGGCGTTTGGAGGGGTAGCGGATGAATTAGTCATGGAGACGTCAACTGACATTGTTGCAGACAATCCACTTTTCATCGCCAGTAATCATTCGCTTCGAAAATAGTTCGTTTTGATGGCGTTTGACTGGCAAATCGCAAGCTGAAATTCGGTCCATTACATTTTTTCGCTCAGTTCGCGCGACACCCAACATCAATCTTGTTTACCATCCCAAGCTTCTGTAAATGTCTCGAGAGTTGATTTATGAATGTTGAGGTTATGTCCAATCTCTGTATTCGTCAAACGCCGGTCGGAGTCCATAAAAGCCTTGATTTTATCGAAATCAGTAGTGACTGACCGACCAGCGCAAGGAGTATCTTGGAGTTGAAAATCTCCACAACGAAATTTCGAAACCACTTCGGACACACTTTCGCTTACGGTATTCTCCCCGTACACGGCGTATATCTTTATCCGAGTTTGCGACGCGTTTTCACTCTTTCGGAAATTTAAAAAAAAAGCGATATGCATAGATAATACACATCTTTTCCTTCCGTGTTCAAAATATAATAAAACTTCCTATACGTCACGGATCTCGATGAATATATTTTTTTAACGTGGGCCCAGTTTCTGCCTTCACTTGATATACGACACTTCATATGGTTGGCGCATGTGCGGGCGGAGAAACAACTGCGAACGATAACTTTCGGAATTTCGCTACGGACTTATGCATAGACCCAATATAAACTTTTCCAAGCAGCAAAAGTGAGCTACTCAGCGCGCTCCACCGGCTTCGAGAGTTTTTCTGCCATAAGGCGGATAAAAACGTGGCTTAGCGCAATGCTTCAGGAACGATTCTCTCATATGTCATTGCTGAATATAAAGAATGCCAATCTTTAAAAAAAATCCAACGAAAAAGCGTTAGGCCGATTTGCAGAAAACAGAACTTAATTAATCGAGTACCTACGAAAAGTTCAGTTTAAAGACTGGTAACGCTGTATTGAAGAATTGTGAATAATTAGTTAATTATTTTTCGAAGTATTGCCAGAGTTTGATATGAACCCCTTCGTTGGCAGGGAGAATTCGACAAAAAGTGCCCAAAATGGTAGAGACATTTTTTTATCCTGAAAACTTGTGCTCTGAGATTTTTGAGAGTGCTGATTACGAATCTGAACTCAAAATTTAGGAATTCACAATGACGAACAAATATGGCGAATGCAAATACAAATAATACAGATCGATTTAGATGAAACTCGGTACTCAAGCTTCATATATTTCCACCTATTTATTGTATTATGCTCCATGTTATTGAATTCGCCATGAAAAATTCCTTCATTTTGAGTTCAGCATCACACTCAGCGTTCCCAAAAACCCCCGAGTACCAAGATTTATCCAAATCGAGGTATTTTTTGCACTTTCGTCCACCATATTAGATCCGCCATTGAAAAATTTTGAATTTTGTGTTCAGATTCGTAATAAGCGACCTCAAAAATTCCAGAGGACCAATTTTTATGTAAATCGAGTGGAATTTTTAATTTCGGTCCGACATTTTGAATTTTCAAATTTAAAGTTCAGTTTCATAATAAGCCACCTCAAAAATCTCGGACTACTAATTTTCATCTAAATCGAGTGAAGTTTTTTATTTTTGTCCGCCATATTGGTGCCGCCATTTTGAATTTCCAAATTTTCACTTCAAATTCGGATTCAGCGTGCCCAAAAACCCCCGCGTAAGGCTCCGGTTTCAAATCAGAGCAAGTTAAATAGGGAAATAAAGGTTGACGCACTATTGCGTCAATGCCACAGAGGGCACGGAATTATTTGACGCACTGTTCCGACAATGCCAACGAAGGGGTTAATGTTAACACGAACGTGCGATTAAAGCTTCATATTTTGTGTGTTACGTGGTTATCGACTGTTATGTAAATTTTATTTTAATATAAAATTATTGTGATTGCAACGACTTTTTTGTCAGCCCCCCCCCCCCCCCCTTAGTCGCTCCCCAGAAAAAATGTTGGCTACGCCTAAGTCTAATAGATTAAAAAATATTTCCACCGCCAATAGTTGTTGCCTCCTCGAAATGTTTGAGGAAATTCTTCAAGAGGAGCAGTGAGCAGACGTTGTAAAGGGCTCGCCATTTGCGTTACATACGAAGTATCGATTGGTCCTTTTATTCGCCAAAACAATAAGTAGTTATATCGATAATGATCATTATTGGTAATAATAATAGTATGTGCTGTGTGTGTGTTCATTTTCACACACACACGTACATAAGGCCTACGCTTGAATCCATTCACTCGAACATCTCGGAAAAGGGTTGAAAATACCAAGAAATGTTTCGCACGAAAGGTCCGGCTTCAGGAGCCGCGTTACCTGGTGTAATTTTTTCACATGGACACGCAGAGACCCGCACAGGTGAATCTCGTCCCTTTTGAACGTAATAATATTAGAACGTTGCATAAGTTCTCGCTGTTTTCCAACAGATGGCGTTACCAGAACTGCGTGCGTGTAATTTAAGATGGTAACGCATCTATAAAGAAGTACTATAAGCAAGCTTGAAATGCAGTGTATGTCATTTCGCCGAAGTCCAAACAACTTTTTTTTTCCTAACGTTAAACATGTCAAATTTCGTGTAAAAAAAGAGAGTATTTGCGGGGAATTTGACTGCATTACTTTATTGAAAAAAAAACCTGCAGCAGAAGCACACAGAATTCTCGTTGAGACTTAGGGGGCGTGCGCAAATTACGTAGCGCTATTTTGGGGAAGGGATTGTGAAATTTTGTTCGACTGTGAAATTAGGCATGTTTCACTGTGTACACCCCCAAGTACACAGTGGATCAAATCGCATTTTTCAAATGGTTGTTATCTCAATATCTATTGGGTTAGGCCGTTCAGTGTCTTTTAACAAAATTAAACCATTGAACACACCTCACGTTTAGTCAAGGTTTCATTGAGATTGTGTGAACGGTTAGGCAGCTATAGACCTCTGAAGAAAATAAGCCACCGTACCCACTCTGACCCTATATTTAAAAACATGTTGGCCAAATGTTAAGTCAAAAGTCCGGAAGTTGACGACGTTAGTCACTTTAGTAAGAACAGGTAGCGCGACCGGCTAGGACCCTCACCCCTTACAGGTGTGACATCATTCATAATAGATGAAGGACAGGGTCTTATTATTTTCTGGAATATCAAGTATAATATCATATCAAGTGGAATATCAAGAATATAAGTATCAATATTCTAGGTAAAACAACATAACTTTAAATAAAGAAAAACGGAACGAAAACTTTGTACGCGTTTTTGTCGAAACAACTTTATTCAATCTTGTCGCAGCGAATTCTCAAAAACTTATCAACCGATTTTCAATTTCTTTTGTTTTTAAATGTAATTGCCGTGATTTAGGTTGCACGTAGCCGATTTTTCAACATCTTGATAATTACTATTTTTAAAGACTACTTGAATAAAAAAAGGGCCTTGAAAATGGGAAAAATGTTTAAACCGTCGCCATTTAAGCACCGGTTACGTACAGAATAGAGGCGGGGGTCCGGCCAGGCGTTACGGTCCTGGTACGTGGGGGGGGGGGGGGGGGGGGGAGAGAATTGGGGAATTTGGCGTTACGTAATTTGTGTACGTCCCCTTACGGCAACCGAAACTCACGTCAGACGCTAGCTAAACTTGCAGAATCATTCGGAGTTGACAACACAACGGTTTCGAAACGTTTCAAAGCATTAGGGATGATTTTTCAAAATAAAGCATTAATTTTGACGAAAAAAAAACATCGAGAACTTATTCCACATTCCAATATATTCACGAATGGGAATAAGTTGCAGCAATCTGTGCATGAAAAATGTTTGATTCGACGTGACAAAGTTGACCTTCGCGTGTCCTCTGGGCGTCCACGCAGATAAAAACTTGCCCGAGTGGTTCCTGAATGCGTTCAACGTATGTGCGAAATCTCGGTGACATGGACAATGGAAGATGTTCGAGTGAGTCGATTCTAATGGAACGACCCGTGTACATATCCGAACACACGGACATACATATATTTATGTACACCGACGTTTCTCCTCCCTCGCATGTATACTCGACAGATATACATCGTATGTAAATTATCAATGGTGGCGAAGTTTGCATCGTCGGAACGCAACGAAAGCCCCTTTCATTCTTTGTCTTCCTCGTTTGTATCATTATCGAAGATCTCTTTTTATAGATTTATAATATCGATCGCTAAAGATGTCTAAAAAATGGTTGACGGATTTGCGTATGCAAAATCTGCCAAATGAAATTGACGAAATACCGAAACGTTGATTTTCATTGAATTTCAACGATGCTAACTTCAACCTCATAATTATCACAGAGTATGCTTTGCTCTCCTAATTTCTCCTCTCTTCTCCCTTCCGCGTCGCCCGCTCGTCGACTCCTTGCACCGACACGGTGTCCTTCTTCAATGGTCTTTCGAGATTCACACTTTCGCACCGAACGAAAAAAAAATCTTCGCCCATCGATCAGCTGTCTCGTCGAACTGCCCCCCGGATGGACGCAATTGCGCAGTCCCCGCACGTATCGGACTTGCGGAACGTAAAGTTGAAAAAAAATGTTCCGTCTAGCCGCTGGAAAGTTTCGTTCCTTTTTGTTCTCCTCGCGAACGAATTGTACGCAGACCGAAATTCGAGGAGTTCGAACTCTCGTATGCGAAGGGAGCGCGTAGACCGATCGAGCTAAGTTCGGTTATGTATAGTTTTCTTTGCTTGTTCAGAGCTACGCGTTTCTCACGCCTCGTGCTTGGAGACATGTGAGGACATCGGGGAGGGGGGGGGGAACTAGAGCAGTGCCGTCGGAAAAGCCGACGATGCATCCTCCCCCCTCCGAAAATTCATGCATACGAAACGTTCTTTGCGTTCTTGACTGCAATTATCAACTTTCCCTTCGTTGCGAAACGTTTTTCCTACTCTTTTCCCCTAACGTAAAACGTGTAAAAATATATCCGACCGATCGCAGTTTCCTTGGGGCGTCAGGCTACTGTGGAAGTGACGAACTCTCGTTCGTCGCTTGAGGCAACTCAAGTTGAAGGCCCGTGTGGTGCAGAAAATACAGATTGAAGGTAAAACTGTCATTGCAACGATAGAACTGCGGGTCAAAGTTTAAACGCGTTTTCCTCGAAATTATGTTTTTCGAAACGTCGAACATGATTTCTCGATAGCTAACGGACGAATCGACTTGAAGTTTGACGAATTAACTTATACAGTTTAGGCTTGACCGAAGTTTTTCTTCTCAACGGATCACAACAGTGTGAAATTTTCACAAAATCGATTTTTTTTTGCAGTTTCCGATAGTATAGACGGTTACAAACACGCTGTTCAACTTTTTAGGCGAAATTCGAATCATTACGGTTGCTACAGACTTTCTCAGAAAAAGGGTTTCGATCAGCTGTGTGAGACGTGGCGCGGACGGATGCGTTTTACTCAAAATGTCGTGTTTCAAAACGGTGCCACTCACAAAGGAAGAGTTTTCAACATTCTTCACGCCATTCTTTACCTTGCGATGGAAGCTTTCTTTTTAATCTTCATATTTTCTTTAACGAAAAACGGTCAAAAAATAGGCTAAGTTCGACACTTCTTTTCAAACCGCCGCCATTTTGTCAGATTTTTTTAACCTCCGTCGCAAGATAGCTGCCTTCATACTGATTAATAATATTACAAATTTTGTTTTAGATAATATTCACGGCCACAACCGCATACACCGTGAGCAATTTTTTTCGAAATCATTTTCAACCGTTAACAAAAATGTAAAAAAATAAAAATAAACGTTTAACGATGTATTTTCTGTTCTTCGTGAGTGCTGTCATTTGACGTAAAAAAAAAGAGCCCGACTAATTAGCGTATTTCAACCATCGAAAAAAATTCGCGAAATTCAGATATTTTTCGGGCCGTTACACTGTGACGACCGCTTAACATTTTTTTTTCATTCGCTGTTAGCAGTAATGTAATTTTTTCCTCGAAAAGTCGAAGATTCAAATTTTGTTACCGATTGAAACGCGATTACAGAAAAAGCTCGGTCAAATATTAGCCAATATTATCTATTTTAAGGACGGATTACCGTTCATGACGATGAAAAATTCGATTTATTTTACATAATTTGCGTCCTCAGAGTGCATAGAACACGTGGGTTTGTTTGGATTGTCAAAAACCAACGTTAAATACGACTTTTCATAACGTCAAACTTTGAGTGCGTTTTCCAGCGCGCGAGGCGCTTTACAGCTTCAACGGATGAACCGATTCGCATGAATCTCTGGGCAATTGAAATTCAATTTGCAGGGCGATAGGGAAGCGTTTTTTGTCAAGCATTGAATCAGAAATATTTGTTCCATCCGTTGAAGCAAAAAATGCGTTTTCTTTCAAACGGCCGCCATTTTGTTATCCAAAGGTTTTTCAGAAAACAGAAAACGACCAGTTCCCCCAAATTTTAGTCTAGTTTGATCATTTCTTTATTTGCCGGAAGCTAGAGCCGCCATTTAGGATTTCTCTTCATAAATAAAATTGGAATGTACTCTCCATTAATAGAATAATAAAATACGATGAAAACCATTTCCAAGAGTATTCATTTTAAATAAAAAAGAGTTCCCGAATTTCATGCATTTTTCATGGCTCGCGACGGTAACCTGTCCTTGAAAAAAACCGTTTGTTCGTTTCCGATCAACCGGGTGGCCAAAGTCAAGTACACCGTTCGACCCCTCACCATCAAAGATCTTTCACCACGTTGCTTATAGCGTGTTCGAGTATTAATATTTTTTTACGCAATTCGGTACACAACTTTGTTAATGTACGTAGAAATAATCGTCCCAACGATTTTTCAGCCATCTTACTTATTCCTTCGGAATTAACGTTCTTCAATGGCCCTGACTTTCGGGTCGTCGCAGTAGCCTAACCCCTCAAGGAAAAAAGGCATCGATTTTCCTAACGTTTCAGTCTCGTGCGCATAATTATCTTACGCGAAAAAAGCGGCCGGATAAATCATTCGAAGATATGCACCGTCTCACTGCATAACGAAGTTCTTGTAGTTGCGAATGGAGCGTAATTTTTTGCGCAGAGAGGAGACAAGATCGGTCGGCTGTATGACGATCGATATGTCACGGCCGACAGCGCGAAAACGTTCGCAAGCACCGCCGTCGAAGATGTTCAACGGTTTGCCGTTTATCTCGGTCAGGGTCCAAGTAGTGTTGGAGCCGGACGGAGCTGTGGGATCGGTCGCTGTCGCGAGAGGCGGCAGACCCAGACTCAACGCTACACCGGACACCCCGGAGACCTCGTTGCCGTTCACCTCGAGGCCGAAATCGTCGCTGTCGTTTCTCTTGGTCAGTGTCACGGCGCGCGCGTAAGGCAAACGACGCACGATCACCTCGACCTACAAACAACATCGTTTTGTGAATATTCCGGTCCACAGTGTTATCGAAAAACGTTGAGTTACGTTCGAGGATTCTGCAGTTCTTGAACGTCGACGTTGAGAGTCAAAAAAAGATAACCCGCGATCGTTGATACGTCCGAGGGTTAAACAAATGTTTAAAAAAACAACGTATTGATTAGTACACATTTTTAAAGACAAAGTTTATGAGAATCAACTGATATCGAAAAACAAATGCATTTTTCCCACATGCGAGGGCAGAGTTTCGAACGTGCAAAAAAAGCGCGTTTTTTTGCTGTCACAGCGGACGTCTTGTGACCCACACGGGCCTGCGGGCCTTTTTTTACAGGTACCAAACTTTCTTCCCCTTACTCCAGACGGTTCAAAGCATCTCTTCAGCCAATTCAAAAGAGAACAATTCTTTGAAAATTCTACAGTGGTGTGACGCCTTAACCCTTCGAAGCATACATTTTTCCTTACGTGCAATCAGCTCAAAACTTTGTACTCGGGGGTTTTCGGGGTCGCTGATTACAAATCGGCACTCAAAATTTGGAAATTCAAGATGGCGGATCCAATATGGCGGACCATAAATGCAAAAATCGTTTGATGAAAGCGAAAGTTGGTACTCGGGGGTTTTCGGGGTCGCTGATTACAAATCTGCACTCAAAATTTGAAAATTCAAGATGGCGGATCCAATATGGCGGACCACAAATGCAAAAGTTGTTTGACGAAAGCAGAAGTTGGTACTCGGGGGTTTTCGGGGTCGCTGATTACAAATCTGCACTCGAAATTTGGAAACTCAAGATGGCGGATCCAATATGACGGACCAAAATGCTCAAAGTAGCTTGATGAAGATAAAACTCCATATGCAGAGGTTTTTTGAGTCGTTGAATTCGAATCTCAGTTCAAAATTGAACAATAAAAATGGCAGTTCCAATATAGGATAATGAAACACAAGTCTGGCCTGGTCACTGATACTAATCTGAGCTTAAAATTTAAAAATAACTGGCGAACTGAAACATAAAATTCTCTTGATGGAGAGGAAACTCGATGCTTTAGGGTTATTGAAGTCGCTAATTTTGAAACCGGTCAAAATATATCAATTTAAAAAGTTCTTAAATAAAAGAGCAAAAAAAACATTTTAAAATAAAAAAGTAAAGAAATAAATAAACAAATATGGAGCTAGAAACTCGCTACCACGTCGCCGTTAGCTCCGGGTAATGCTAAAAGCGTAATTCTATCAGAAATTCCGTATAGGAGAATCAACATATTGAGCAACTCCGGTGTTTTAGTAATTCCAGTAAAATCTCCGGTTTTGATCCGCCGTATTGGATTCGCCATTTTGAATTTTTAGATTTTCAGCTTGAATTCGTAATCAGCGACCCAAAAAACGTCTCTGAATTCATTTTTTGTGTATGGTTTACCTGCTAGATTAGACACAATTACACTTATTGTCTAAAAAACGTGTTTTTTTGTACTGTGGTGATGATCAACATCCACTAAGTGCAACGTAAGCCCTCAATAGTGATATTGTAGCAACAATTGATCTTCCAAAATCCCAAATATACATTTACATTCGTCGTTATGCGCTAAAAAAAATTTTTATTCAAGAAAAACAGAGTGGAAGTAGGTGACATACCAGTCGGTCACTTTGCTTCAAAGGGTTAAAGACTGTTTTTTGACCATGATATCTCGGAAACTACTTGATGGATTGTTTCCAGATTCATAGGAGGTACGATGAGAAACCTTTGACGGAATGACACCCGACGCGAAACTTCGATGCGGCCCCGGCTTCCGACCGGTAGGGCAGAACTCAATCGAGCTTCTGCGCCCCACCGGTGGATGTCACCGCGCGCGGAGACATTGCGTCTCGCCTGACACGGGCCTCGACACGCTCCGCAACGCATGTGTGCGTGCGTGTCAGTGCGCGTCGTCTGCAGACCACGCGGCGAGCGCCGCGCGCGGAATTCTCGTGAACTGAGCACGTCGAAGTTCGGGCGACATTTGCTCGCAATTATCAACAATTACACGACAAATCTAGATTGCCACTTTTCTCCTAAGATATGCAACGAAGTGCAGTGATTGAGAGCTCAAATTGTTCGTTTTTTATGTGGCTACCCGGTCTAACTTTTCTCTAAGTCGTGACATTAGCCAAACATCTGATTTTTCATCTTTTCGGTCGCGAGTTCCGCATGATAAGCCAATCTACGTTTTTTTTCTCAAATTCAGAAAATTTGAGGGGCAGGCAGCTGTTCGTCTATCTATTTGACGTCGTTTGGCAAAGTTTCGACGGGATCTGAAGAGCCGTTTCAGAGATTTTTGGGTATCTATAATTCTGTTCTACCATACCGACCGCGATGAGGTGTCATTCCGTCTTAAGGCGTTACACCTAGTTGGTATTTTTGAAAAAAGCGTTTCTTCGTTTTCGACGGATTCTGATGATACAACCTTTCAAAAATATTCTCTGAGAATTTCAAGTTGGTCCGTTGAAAATTGGTAAAGTTATGAGCGTTCCGCGTTGAGGTTTATACCTGTGGTGAAACTCTAAACGCGTTTTTCTCGGAATTACTTTTTCAGAATCGGTGACCAAAATATCTCAAGAACAACTAAACCGACCTGCTTCAAATTTCACATACATTTTTTGTTTATCAAAAGGCACTCCTTAATGGAAGGATTTTTTTTTCAATACACACTTTTTTGTATATCAAGGAAATTTCGATCGGCAACCATTGTGTCAAAAATCATTATTGTATCGAATCCTTCGATTAAATACTAGATAGTACGGTACAAAAACTAAATTCATTTGGTTTTTTGTTTTCGGATGATTTGCTCCCGAGCAGGAGTGGTCACCGCGAAGGACCTTCTTGCACAGCGGTCTGACAGGGATGTTACGCATTATTGACTCAGAAATTACCTGACTTTTCCAGGTTTTCCATACAGGTTTTGCAAAAATTCCAGGTTTTGCACACTGGCCAGATTAGGGTCAAATGAAGAACACTTTCTTTTCATCAAACATATATTTTTCGAGTTAGAGATATATTAGTCTTTGCAAACGTTAAAAACTATACGGGAAAATTATGTACATAAAAATAGCAATAACTGATTTTTGTGAAAAAAACCACATTTTTAACCGATCTGAAGAAACAAAGGAAATTCTCAACTCGATCCTTCTATTGAAGAATTATGTCGAACTGGATAACATAACTTTTTTAAGACCACATACATGGAAATTCGATAAAATGGATATTTATTTATTTTTAACTGAAATTCGAAACATCATTTAAACATTATAAAGTAAAAAAAAGACATTAAAAGCAAATACAGAACCTGTTCTTCATTATAAACAAAAGTTTGTGCGCCGGTGAAAATAAACAAAAAATAAATATAAATACTTATCTATAATGATAATGATGTGGTTGTGTATCGACGGATCTAATACAAATATATTTTTGTAGCTTTACTTTTAATTTACGTTAATTTACAAATGTAGTTTTACAGTAAATTTGTTTTCAGTTTTTTAAATCCTCAATGTTTGGCACTGACATAACTTTCTTTTGTGTAAAATGAGGAATAATATAAATATTAAAGATATACAAAAATATTTATTTTTATACTGTTCAGTTTTTTCGTCAAGTCCGTTTTATTTATCGTATCTCTTTCAAAAAGTAAATTGTGAGAAAATATCAGAAAATTTACAAAATTCTCTGACTTTTCCCTGATTATTCCGGGAGGAACGAAATTCCCTGAGTCTTTCCTGTTTCCATATGCGTAACAACCCTGTCTGTGCAATTTACTGTATCTCCATCGTTTATAAATAATTCCTAATCAAAAAATTGTCAAAGAAATTATGCTATTAAATACCATGAAAAAAAAAGTTAAAAACCTGCAACCATTTCCCAATTAAAAATTCACGAAAACACCTCGTTTTTCCGGCCGCGAACTAGGTATGACCCAAGGTCGTTGACGATTCCACTTGTTCAAAATCGATCTTCATTTCTTACTAGTTATGTAAAAATGACTCGTTTTTTGTACAAAAAAACGATTTTAAAAATCGACAATCGTCAACGACTCGTATTTGTTGTTACCGTGAATGACCCGTTTGGTTTTTTGATTGCGGATGAGCCGTTTATGCTGGAATATGTCCACCGTCGAACGTCTCTCGTTTTTTCTCGATTTTTTGGTAACTTTTTTAAACACTCTCAATATATGTACCTTTGTGTTAATGAGAAATGCGTATATTCATCGACAACCGTTTCCCGGAACGAAAATTCGGAATTTGGCCATTTTTTTCGGCCCTCTGGGTAGCTGTAGCCCCTTCAATAAATATAAACTCAATTTAATAAATAAAAATTGTGGATGCTAAATGTCACGCCGCGGAGCGCCTAAAAAAAAGATAACAAAAGAAAATATGAGCAGTCGGCCATGTTGTACATCGAAAAAAAAAATGTATATTTTCTAACAGCTAAATATATGTGTAATTAATTTTACGAGTGAATCAATTTTTCATACGGAAAAAAAAATGGTTAAATCCGCACATTATTTTATCACGCGTTACTTGAGGCCTTAAATAAAGTAAAACAGTCACTTACACGTGGCGTGCTGCAGCCCTTCAGTATATCCTTGATGGCAGTCGCGCTTATCGGTGTTATCCCTGCCACACTCAGCACCAAATCGCCGACGTGAAGAACGTTGTAAAGCAGCGGATGTTCCCGTTGCTTCCAACCTGCGACCCTGCGCCAAAACATTTGAATATCGACATCTTCATTCCATTATTGCGATTCCGATTATAACTCAAAAGCTTGAAGAGTCTTCCGAAGGGTGCATAGGAAGCGCCAAGTGGCCGATGGACGCACTAAGAATTCAATTTTATCGGCGGGTAAAGCCACCCTAGGATTTTCAAATTTTCCGAAGAGAAAAAGTAGAGGACGATGCCAATTTGGAAGGTAAAACATGTAATGGTGGCATTGCGGATTAAAGGTAAAACGAAAATTTCTATTGCAAAATGTTACTTTAAACTTCAACCGCGTTTTTCTCGAAAGCATGTTTTTTAAACTGTCCGGAAACGTCATTCAGCCGAAAATGCACCGATTCAGTTGAAATTTTTCATTGGAATTGCCTATGTAATTTTCCATGGCATTGCCAACAATCATTCGTGTGATTTATTTCTCAAAAATGAAACTTTTCACTCAAATCTGCACTAGCTTTTGAAAGAAAAAAAGTATTTTCTAATTTCCTTACGCAGGTCCATAGCTTCCTGCATATATTTTTCCATATATTTCAGATTCTTTGGTTTTTCGTTCTAAGGTGAAAAGTACACAAGTTTTTCCTGCCGCGGAACACTTTGCACTTGGACTCTGAAGCGGCGATTTTAAATTGATAAGAACAAAGAAAACTGTAGTCGCTTAAGGAGGTACGATCATTACTACGAATCCGACTTTCGGATTTGAAATTTTTATATGATTTTGACGAATACTTCATGCGCCTATTGCCAACATTTGAGCTATTTCGACCGTTTAGTTTTTTCGCGATAAAACTGCAAAGTCGAGCACTTTGAGTTACCGAAGCACGTCGTCTTATGGAGACGGTCAACCGGAAGTGCGGTGATCGTGGTTCTTCTGCTTGCGTATCCAACTAAACCCGTGGGAAAACTGAAATTCGATAGATCAGATATAATATTGTCAAAAATAAGAAAATCAATCTTTACCGTGTAGTCAAAGCACTGCGTTACAAGAAAGTTTCAATTTCCGGTTGAAAATGGTCAGAACGACGAAATAGCACGCACAGACTTAGCAACGCGAGTAACAGCTGATGCGTTTGGCGAACATAACCCAGCTTTGTTTTGAAATCAATTTGAATAGAAGCCGCCACAAAATATGCAAACAACAATTTATGAAGTTTTATCATCTATCACGTATCAATAATATGTATAATTATATTCTGCCTATCGTGTTAATTCCGCTGAGGCAATTCAAGCCTATTTTAATAAGTTTCTGGCTGATCTTCTTTGTCTTTTTGATCCGTTTTTACGGTAGATATGTTAATATTATTATTACGAAGATTACTACCGAGTCGTTGATAATCTAATTTTTCAGTTTTTATTTGTTCGCGTGCAATTTCATCTTTTGCCACATATGGCACAATCGATAATACGTATAATCAACATAAGTAAACATCAATCAGACCAGCTGTGGGTACAATAAATTTAGACTCTTTTTCGACCCCGTGGAAGTGATCGTACCTCCTTAAAGAGTTGGATTGCCCACCTCCATCATCAGACCAGCTCCATCGTACCATATTATTGCACTGTCACCGAAGCTACACAGCTATGCCAAATTTCAGCTCAATCGGATGCCAGCAAGTGCTTGAAAAATGGATTACGAATTTTGACCCGGAAAGACAGACACACGAACGAAGCAACTTGAGTAAAATGTTGTAAAAAGGAGGAGCGATTCCCACCAAACAGCGCCATAGGTATCCACGAAGGCGATACTGTCCTTGCAATCTCGTCTACCGAGCAACAGTCGCACCCCCGCCGGATGTGCCATTTCCCGTCTGAGCTGAAGCACCTGCTGTTCCCTGAGTGTGAGTTGGCGACGAACATTGGGATTCGCGATGGCAACGGCTCGGGTCTCGTTCGCGCTGTTCGTTGCTCTCGACGGTTGAGGGCGATTAGCCTCCGCGCTGGCGCTCGAACTTCTGTACTCCATAAGCGCGGCGTATCGCTCGTTCGACGGATCCCCGCTGTGTCCGAGATCACGTGCAGCACGCGCCGAATCGGCGGTCGGCGAGTACGACGATGCCATGAAGATGCTCTCGTAGCCCGAGTCGCCGGCACTCGTTTCCTCGGTCGAGGACGTCGCGGCAGTGACGATTCTCGGGCTTGGGGTTGGTGGGGCCACCGTGCGTTGAACTCCGGCCTGTATCGGCCTGGCCGATCTTCTCTCGTCCAGCGATATATCGTCGAACGTGAATATCATCGGCACCGCGTCCACGGAACTCGTTCCCGGCTCGCGTCCGGGACTCGAAGTGCTCGAATTACTCGCCGCCATGTTACTCGACGTCGCTACGGGGCCGTTGTTGCTACCGCCTATCGACGCAGCTGTTGCCGCGTTTCCGGTACCGCTCGCTGGTGGCGAACTGCTCGATGCCATCGTCGCGCTAGAGCCCTGCTGCGTCGTCGACGATCTGAAAGTCCCAATAGTTCGGTAAGTTGACGTTGAAATTTGCATCGTTCGAACGCAACATATTCGCACTCCAATTTTTATTCCCTCATTTTCATCATTATGCAAAGCGGTTTTTTTTGCAAATTCAAGGACATTGCTCACACGTCCAGTCGGTAAAAATCCTACTGCCAAGTTCCCTCTCAGACGCACCACATTTCGGGCAGACGAAGATAAAGACGTTGGGCGTCCTTCAACAGAGTGGAAGGTTTATCTATTCTTTTTGAAAAATAATCAACCGTTCAAAAGAACGCGGGGAATCTGTAAATCAGCTGTCTCTCTCGCACTCGCGGCCGTCGGTCGGTGTGTCACGCATGGCCTTAAGGCATCGTCGCGGTGTAAAATTTTCGAAAAATCAATTTTTTCTGGCATTATCCGATAACATAGACGATTGTAAACATGGACTTGGCGTCGCAGATTGATTGCGAGTAGACGATTTATGTGAAAATTCCACACACGAAACTTTAGACGCGTTTTTCTCGAAATGTCGCTTTTCAAAACGTCGTACACTCTCAAAGGAAGAGTTTCCGAGCTATCCGTCTCAAATTTTGACAGAACATTCTTCGTGTCATTCATTATCTTGCCACGGAAGCTTTTTTTTAATCTTCATTTTTTTTTTTAACGAAAAACTGTCGATAAAATGGCCTGAATTCGTGTATTTTGACTTGCTGATTACGAATGTCATAGTGAAAATACCCGCAAATTTGGTTTTCAAGGTCAACACTCACGAAAACTAATTTTTCACCGTTTTTCTGTTTTCTTTTAGTACATATTCATTTTAGAGAAAAATGCTTCTTACAAAAGTTGTAGCCTATGGAAATATTGATATTTATATTTCATACAATTTTTGTCTAAAACCACTCCATGTCGAGAAAAATGGGATAATGGTCCAATAAGTTAAAATTGCTTAGCTCCATTAGTTTCGATATTATCTACTTACGCACTTAACCGCGGGAAGATTGGAGTTTAGTCTTTGAAGTGCGGATTCTTTTTTATTTTTTGTTTTTTTTTCTTGATTTTTTCTTTTATTTTAGTTTCTTTTTGTATTATATACTATCTTTGCATTTTTTGCGATTCAGTCAATTTTAAAGTGCTTTTTTTTGCTTTTATGTTTTTTATTTATTTTTTTGTTTTTTTTCTTTTATTTTAGTTTCTTTTTGTATTATATACTATTTTTGCACTTTTGTTTGGGTTTGGTTTTCTTGTTGGGCTTGCTTCGGCTTTTTATTTGATTTTGTTTTTTTTTGTGCTTCGGGTTGTTTGGGCTTTTTTTGTTTAGATTTGTGTTTGGATTTTTTTTGTTAATTTTGTTTTAGGTTGAATTTGGTTTTTTTCTTTGGGTTTACGTGGGCGAATGAACATTATTTATATTGTTGCTGTTGCCGATCCGTTACTATAGATAAGTAGATAACATCGAACCTAATGGAGCTAAGCCATTTTCACTTATTCGACCCATTTTTGGTTCCCATTTTTCTCGCATATTGGTTCCCATTTTTCTCGAAATGGAATGGTTTTAGACAAAAATTGTCCGGAACATAAAAGATCAATATATTCACAGGCTACGACTTTTGTAGGAAACGTTTTTCTATAAAATGAATATTTACTAAAATAAAACAGAAAAACTGTTAAAAAATCAGTTTTCGTGAGTGTTGACCTTGAAAATCAAATTTGCGGGTATTTACAATATGATATTCGTGATCAGCGAGTCAAAGCACATAGGTACACGAAATTCCAAATTAATCAGAGGTATGGGCTTTTCGGAACTTTATCCACTTTTTTTTAACCACCGCCATTTTGTCAATTTTGATTTTTAACCGTAGCAAGATAGCGGCATTCGTACTGATCAATACTCTTTTGACAAATTTTGTTTCAGATCATTTTTACGACCACAACCGTGCACTCCTTTTTTGGATATATTTTCCAATCGTCAAAAAAATGCCCGATTTCTCAAAAACGGCTCAACCGATCGAATTTTAACCCTTTGCAGCATAGTGACATAGTCGTATGTCACCTACTTCCACTCTGTTTTTCTTGAGTAGAAAATTTTTTTAGCGCATAATGACGAATGTAAATGTATATTTAGGATGTTAGGAGATCAATTGTTACTACAATATCACTATCAAGGGCTTATGTTGCACTTAGTGGATGTTGATCGTCACTACAGTACAAAAAAAACACGTTTTTTAGACAATAAATGTAATTGTGCCTAATCTTGCAGGTAAGCCATACACAAAAAATGAATTGAGAGACGTTTTTTGGGTCGCTGATTACGAATTCGAGCTGAAAATCCAAAAATTCAAAATGGCGAATCCAATATGGCGGCCCAAAACCTTACATTCAAGTTACATTCAAGAGTTACATTCAAATCATAATACTTTCTTTATTTTTGTTCAATACGTCCAATGCTTGTATCTCGAATTCGGTTTTGTTATTTGTGACGTGTAAACGCTCGAAGTATTGACTTTCGTTCGAGTCTAGAACTTTTTGTAATTTTTAATTTAGAACTTTTTAAATTTATATATTTTTAATGGTTTCAAAATTAGCGACCTCAATAACCCTAAAGCATCGAGTTTTTTCTCCATCAAGAGAATTTTATGTTTCAGTTCACCAGTTATTTTTAAATTATAAGCTCAGATTAGTATTAGTGACCAAGCCAGATTTGTGTTTCATTATCCTATATTAGAACTGCCATTTTTATTGTTCAATTTTGAACTGAGATTCAAATTCAACGACTCAAAAAACCCCTGCATATGGAGTTTCATCTTCATCAAGCTACTTTGAGCATTTTGGTCCGTCATATTGGATCCGCCATCTTGAGTTTCCAAATTTTGAGTGCAGATTTGTAATCAGCGACCCCGAAAACCTCCGAGTACCAACTTTTGCTTTCATCAAACAATTTTTGCATTTGTAGTGCGCCATATTGGATCCGCCATCTTGAATTTTCAAATTTTGAGTGCAGATTTGTAATCAGCGACCCCGAAAAACCCCGAGTACCAACTTTCGCTTTCATCAAACGATTTTTGCATTTATGGTCCGACATATTGGATCCGCCATCTTGAATTTCCAAATTTTGAGTGCCGATTTGTAATCAGAGACCCCGAAAACCCCCGAGTACAAAGTTTTGAGCTGATTGCACGTAAGGAAAAATGTATGCTTCAAAGGGTTAACACAACCTCGTTAGATATATTCTTTAGGTATCGATCGAAGGAATAAGATTTCCGATAATTATTTATATTTTTTTTAACGATTTAACGAAAAAAATTTGGTCGAAAATCGAAATTGTTTCTTTCCGGAGCCACTATTTCGTCAAAAATTAAAATTTCGACTATTCCTTCGATCAATACCTGCATTCATCTATCCCCTAAAAGAATCTTTTCGGTTTTTTTTTCATTTTAGATAATTCAGACCGGAGATACTTTGCTCACCGCCGGACATTTTTTTTCGGGGACCTCCAGGAGACTTCCTACAGGAGCGATGTTAAGAAATATTTTTGAAAATAAAAAATGCCAATCTAAAGCTAAAAGGTGCCACTCCACTGCCTAATACTTTTCGTTTTGCCCAAATGAAATCCTTTTCCAGAAAAAAATCGTGAAAAAAACAACTTCTTTTGGCCTTGCAACTGCGTATAACGCCTTGATTTTATGAAGGAATCACTTTTTCATACGAAAAAAAAAATTGTTAAATTCGCACATGATTTTATACCCGTTACTGTGGCCTAACCCGTTACTCCATAAAATGCGCTTAGGTTAATAGAAAGAGATCGACAATCTGTTTCCATCTCTCTTTGAGCACTAGCCAATTCGTCGGAGCTTCAAGACCTGTATGCAGGGATGCCGATGTGAGAATCGATTGTTACAAGAATCGATTGTCCGACCAATAATCGATTTTTCAAATCGATTCTTCCGAACCAATTAATGGTCCAAATTCATCTATCAAGTGCAAGATCGATTCCAAATTTTTATTATAAAACCGACTCACTATTCCCATCTCCGATAAAAATTGCGCCACCGTTGGTTACATTTATAAGTGTATTTTTTGTAAACAAAATGTACTGTTTTGTTTTGAAAAACTAAAGTATTGCTTCTGAGTCTCAAAAAATTAAGAAGAACGCAATACTTTATAATAAAAAGATCTTTCAGTTACGCATTTAATTTTGTTAAATGTTAATAAATAAATAAATGTTTATTCTCGACGTGGTGATTCTTATTTTTATACCTGAATCATAAAAGTACCCTTGACTTGAAATTTCTTTCATTCTTTTTCAAGCTATGTTTCGTTGTCTGTTTTTTCTCGCCACTTAACACGATTCGATTTTGACCGAATTGATCCTTTTGGTCCTAATATATTATGAAGTCGATTCGTCGAATGACAATTCGTTTCGATGCGATGAATCCTTTTCATTCCAACAATCGGGCATCCCTACCTGTGTGTAAGGCCGCGCGCCGAAAAAACCCAAGTTAGTCGAGATTACGCACCCGGTCGAGAGAGGCGGTGGTGGCAGCGGACTGGTCGGATCCCTAGTGGCAATGCGCTCGGGTCCCTTGGAATAAAGATTCTCTTTGGGTCGAAGAATCCTCATGTCGGTGAGTTTTCGGCTTATCAATTGCACCCAATCGAGCATAGCCTGATAAGTGGGCGCTGCGAGTCTCAGTACGCGATCGTCGCTGAAATTCACGCAAAATTCGTAATCGTGTCGTTGGGTGGCGCAGAGGGTGGGAGAGAGATGTTGAATCGCCCGCAACGAGTTCGCCCACACGGGCGAGTGAGTGGTCGCGTGTTTCTGATCGGTGAAACCCTCGAGACGGGGCTCGGTGTCGTCGTGTACGCAAAACGCGACCCAGAAACGATTGGCCTCCTTGTCGGTGCGATCGGTACGGCGGAGCCAGCCGTTCTTGTAAATTTCACGAAACTGCACGGAGGCCTCGCTCGCTACGACGGAAGGAACGGCGGAGGATGACGCCGAAGGCGCGGAGGACTGCTGCGCGTTATCCATAGCCGTGTCTTCGCTGTCGCGTCGACGATGAGGGTGGTGGTGGTGGTGGTGGTGATGATGATGCTGCTGCTGATGATTATGATGATTGGTCTCGGCCGCCGGTCGCGCCAGTTCGGTCAGCAAACGGACTGCCTGAAGCAATGATATTGAAGTTTGCATCGTTGGAATGCAAGGAAAACAATTGTTTTCCAATTGCTAATTTTTCGATCGGCAAATAAAAGCTACTTGGAACTTTTCTAAGATCCTTATTAGAGACTTAAAACCTAAATTGGCCAAAATTGATTTTTGCTGACAATAAAAATGGAGAAAAACGAGGATACAAAAAGAATTATCGTTGCGTTTCAACGATGCAAACTTCAAACTCACCTGAAGCATCGTAACGCGGCTGCCGATGAAGGACGGTTTTTCGTTCACTACTTTCGTCCGGACACTTCGATCCGATCCTCATGTTAACGCTACTGATGTCCCATCGGCGTACTTTATTCCTCTCCTCTTTGGACACTTTTTCACGCTCCGCCACCCAAGTGCTGACGGATCCAATTGACGCCGTGACAACGTTCTGAAAGTGTGAAGATACGGATTGAAATATTCGTAAACGATCAAACGAATTTTACCGTGACATGGTTGTTACGCATTATTGACTCGGACATTCCATGGCTTTTCCAGCTTTTCCACACGGGCTTTGATCATATTCCATGGAAATTGGGGTCAGTGAAGAACAACATTTTTGTTAAGATCGAATGCATGAAAATGTTCAATATTAAAATATTCAGGGTTGTTACGCATTATTGACTCAGAAATTCCCTTTCCAGGTTTTCCATTCGTGTTTTGCAAAAATTCCAGGTTTTGCAGACTAGCCAGATTAGGGTCAAATGATGAACACTTTCTTTTCATCAAACATACATTTTTCGAGTTAGAGAGATATTAGTCTTTGCAAACGTTACAAACTATACGGGAAAGTTATGTACATAAAAATAGCAATGACTGATTTTTGTGAACAAAAAACAACATTTTTAACCGATCTGAAGAAACAAAGGAAATTCTCAACTCGATCCTTCGATTGAAGAATTATGTTGAACTGGATAACATAACTGTTTTAAGACCACATCTATGGAAATTCGATAAAATTGATATTTATTTATTTTTAACTGAAATTCGAAACATCATTTAAACATTATAAAGTAAAAAAAAGATATTAAAAGCAAATACAGAACCTGTTCTTCATTATAAACAAAAGTTTGTACGCCGGTGAAAATAAACAAAAAATAAATATAAATACTTATCTATAATGATAATGATGTGGTTGTGTATCGACAGATCGAATACAAATGTATTTTTGTAGCTTTACTTTTAATTTACGTTAATTTACAAATGTAGCTTTACAGTAAATTTGTTTTCAGTTTTTTAAATCCTCAATGTTTGGCACTGACATAACTTTCTTTTGTGTATAATTAGGAATAATATAAATATTAAAGATATACAAAAATATTTATTTTTATACTGTTCAGTTTTTTCGTCAAGTCCGTTTCATTTTTCGTATCTCTTTCAAAAAGTAAATTGTGAGAAAATTCCAGAAAATATCCAAAATTCCCTGACTTTTCCCTGATTATTCCGGGAGGAACGAAATTCCTTTTGTTTTCCCGGTTTTCCATTTGCGTTACAACCCTGAATATATTTTTCTTTAACTGAAATTCGAAAAATAATCTGAACCCAGCAATGTAAAGGAAAAATACATCAAAGGCGAACACCAAACCTGTTCTTTATTATGAACAGAAATTTTTATGTCGGTGCCAATGAATAAAAAATCTATTTAAACCCTTATCTGACGGAGGTATGGAGGGAGTAAGAGAAATAATCGACAGATCTATAAGAATGAAAATCGACCGAGAAATGCAACGAGACTGGAACAAAATTGTAAGTTCGACGTATTGTAGAGGAAAATCGAACACAACATGTAAAAATGGAACAGTACTGGGAAGAGAAGGGAATAGAGGGAAGAACTACCATAAATACCCGCAAATACCCTAAGCTGGTATGATGTTGAAGATGTTCGTTGGAACGCAACGAAAATCAATTCTTCTTACTTGTTCGATTTTTTTTCAACCGTGACAATCACTCAAACGTTTTTACGTATTTTTATTAGAGATTATGATATTAACGTTTGCATCGTTGGAACGCAACCAAAGTTCTTTTTTACATTTTATTTTCCTTATTTCTATTACTATAGAAAATCTTTTACAGATTTATATTTCAAATTCCTAAATAAGTATCTTAAAACATGGCTGAGTGATTTTTGTAGGCAAAATCTGCCAGAAGATATTAAAGGAATTGAGAAATATTAATTTTCATTGCGTCCGAACGATGCAAACTTCAACCGCAAAAGAGATTTACGATTTACGAGATTACTCAATTTGCAAAAAAGGCTTTAAATCAGGATGAAAGTACAGGAATGGAAAATTAACAAAAGAATCGTTGCATTCCAACAATGCAAACGTCAACGTCATATGCCAGTGTTGTAGGAAGGAAGAAGAAAGTTTGGAACACATTCTTGAGCGTGGGAAAATAACAGCAAAAATGAATAAGAATGTGGCAGATGGTTCGGAGAAGTGGCAAGGAGGCTATAAGTGGGAGGCACAAAAGTGAAAAATTACTAAAGAAATGAAAGGGAAACCAATCAAAGAATTGTGCGAGTATGCGAGAGCCTTCGAATGCATGGTAAGAAAGGAAGCATAAAGGAAAAAATAACGAAAAGCAGCAAATATGTAAAAGGGTATCAGTGTACAGGGGCGGAAACTCGGTCAAAACCAGCAAGGGTATATTTGGAAATATACGAAAGCATTTATTTTTATACTTATCAATTTTTTTTTCAAGTCAGTTTCATTTTTTTGTAATTGCACAGAGTACATGCTGAAAAAATTGCAGAGTATTTTCAAAATTCCCTAAGTTTTTCCGGTTTTCTCTGTTTTACATATGCCATGCCTAATTCCTTGAATGTTGAGGCTGATTGAAATTTTGAAGACAACTGAAAATTGGTGAAAAATGGCCAACTGTACGAGCTCAGGTTCATCGCCGTTCCCCTGGGCTCTCGTGCAATTGTGATACATTAGTGCATTAGAGAAATGAGCAGCTGTGGGCTTCTGTGGGAGCAGCTTCATTGCACTCCTCAATGTTATCCAAAAATACCAGGAAATAACAAAGAATTTCGTTGCTATGTTTGGAATATGCAATGCTGCAGGAAAATATCAGGTCTGTGGGAAAGTTCTGTCTATTGTTTTAATTTAAAGAAAATAATACAGATTCAATACACTCATTAATATTTGCTCAGAAGGATAATTTTCATTGTTGCTAATGACGTCTCCTGCTGGGAAATGATATTGTTCGGTGAATATTGATAAAATTATTATTTTCTTTCAATTAAAAAATGGACGGAACTTTCCGATAGACCTATTATTTCTAACGCAATGTGTCTTGGTGCTTCATAAATCGAGAGTGACTTTTTGCAGGCTATTTATGACGTTGATGCTTGCATAGTTATATATATGCAACTATAACTATAACTGTAATGCAACTATGCAACTATAACTGTAATGCAACTATGCAACTATAACTGTAATGCAACTATGCAACTATAACTGTAATGCAACTATGCAACTATAACTGTAATGCAACTATGCAACTATAACTGTAATGCAACTATGCAACTATAACTGTAATGCAACTATGCAACTATAACTGTAATGCAACTATGCAACTATAACTGTAATGCAACTATGCAACTATAACTGTAATGCAACTATGCAACTATAACTGTAATGCAACTATGCAACTATAACTGTAATGCAACTATGCAACTATAACTGTAATGCAACTATGCAACTATAACTGTAATGCAACTATGCAACTATAACTGTAATGCAACTATGCAACTATAACTGTAATGCAACTATGCAACTATAATGCAACTATGCGACTAAGCAACTATGCAACTATAATGCAACTATGCGACTAAGCAACTATAACTATAACTGTAATGCAGCTATGCAAGTATTCAACTATAACTATAAATATAACTGTAATGCAACTATGCAACTATGCAACTATAACTATAAACATAACTGTAATGCAACTATGCAACTATGCAACTATAACTATAAACATAACTGTAATGCAACTATGCAACTATGCAACTATAACTATAAACATAACTGTAGCTGTAATGCAACTATGCAACTATAACTATAAACATAACTGTAGCTGTAATGCAACTATGCAACTATAACTATAAACATAACTGTAGCTGTAATCCAACTATGCAACTATAACTATAACTATGCAACTATAACTATAACTATGCAACTATAACTATAACTATGCAACTATAACTATAACTATGCAACTATAACTATAACTATGCAACTATAACTATAACTATGCAACTATAACTATGCAACTATTTCTCTCTTTTTCTCATTCTTAATTTCTTTATTTTTATTATCAAAGGGTAGAGCCAATAGAGGATTTCCAAATGTTCGGAAAGGAACAGGAAGAGCACACTGTTAATTTGGAAGGCCAAATGTACCACGCTGGGATGTCAAATTGAAGATAAATCGAACGTTCTTATTGCTAATGTTAGTTCAAACCTCAAACAGGTTGTTATCGAATTTTTTTTCATCTGGCTGGAATGGTTCCTCTGCCAAATACGCATGGATTCACTTGGAATTTTCAACGTATCTTCTCCATGGAACTGCATACGGAATTTGCGATTGGTTATTAACTTTTGTTTTTATAAACAATTACCGATGTGATGTTTCGCTTAAAAATGAAAGTTTCCATTAAAATCTGTACTGCTTCTTTGGAAAAGGTATTTTCTAATTCCCGAACACCGTTCCATAGCTTTTTGTATATATTTCCAAGACTGTTTAAATTTTTGTTCTAGGTTGAAAAGTACAGGAAAAATATTTCTCATCTCTGAAAACTGTTCTCAAGGTACTCTACAGTGCAGGACTCTGACACCAGCATTTTTCATTGAAAAATAACAAACCAAAATTTTTTGTACACTTCAAACTATGTATAATAAAGTTTTATAACATTGAACTTGGCATCACTGGGCATGCAACGAAAATTGTTTTCTTCTAATTTCCAAATTCCTCAGGCAAATTTCAGCTACGAAAATGATGCAAACATTTTTTAGGCTTATTCAGCAATCTACAACAAATCAGCAAAATGATTTTGGATACTAATGAAAATAAGAAATTAAAAAGAATTTTCTTTGCAGTCCAGCGATGCAAACGTTAACCCCATGATAGTTTGTCAATTCAATTTTTGACGGCTTTCATCGTACTTGTTGAAAAAAAATCTTTGAATTAGCTTTGTTTTAACAGCTGGAGTGGCTGTAGTTCTTAGCTGATCATTGACTGCTTAACTATCAGTCATCTTCACTGATAGTTAATTGCGCATTGGTGATATTAGACCTATTAGACCCTCAAGTGCATCACGATAATTTCTTCCATCAGCTATAGACATCATTTTCATGAAACACAAGATTAATTGCCCTCCAAATGAAACAACAAGAAATGCAAGCCTAAATAAAAACTCGACAGCGGTAACGATTTTTCGCAACGTCTCGACAGTTATGCGGCGGGCAAAATATTTGCTCAACTCATACATGCATGTATTCGAATCGATTTTCGCTCGTTCTCAAAACAGTCCGTCGTGCCCTGATTAGCTTTGTACGATCGGACAGTCTCTCCTTGTCGATTCTACTTGAAGTATTATTATAAATGCACATATCCGCAGTTATCAGGCCTACGGTAGGTTGACCCACGTCTGCGACGATCTCCCTCATCGAGGAACCTCAGTTAGGCTGACACTCGGATGGGTGACCGCTCTCCAAAATTAACACTGTGCTGAAACTAACATTTCTATGCGCGCTTTCAAAAAAAATATTCAAAAAGCTTTCAAATTGCCCAACTATCATTTTTCCAGTTTTCTCTAGCAAGCTCATGAATCCCCAAAAATTCTCAAGCAGGACTCTCAATTTTCCAATGCCAAAATTTGCAACATAGGAATGTGACGAAAATAAATAATTTCTGTTATTGCCAAAATATTTTCCCAATTCTGTTTGTAAAAATCACTTCCACTTTTTCACGTATCATTATTAAAGATTTACGATCTCGATCTGCAAAAAAAAGATTTTGAAAAATAATGAAAATCCAAAAATGGAAAATGACAGGGTTCTCCACCAATGGTGCAAACTTCGATGCGATATTTTCCAGCCGAATTTGCTATTATACCGCGTCCGTCAATAGCGCTTAGCTTAATCCAAAAATATCGACCCCTTAACGCGTCAATGTACATCGACGTATGTAGCTATCGTTACAGGTCCCGCGCTATTTAACGTCCTTTCACAAAATTGCCGAGCGCGCTCGTAACGCTCGAAGGATTGAGGAATTTCGCCCGCGGAACGCCGCCAGTACCTCAGATTTCACCGGTTATTAAAAAAAACTCCTTTTTTCCCAACGCACACGCGGTAGAATCTTTTTTGTTTCTAAGATTGCGCCTCGTCCGTTGCGTTCCAGAAGGAAATTTCGTTCATCTTCATTCTTACGTGAAACGCAAAAAGTGTACGTAACGCGAGCATTCAATTTTTTAATTAATCCGCCTCCCTCTTTTGCATAAAAGCGAACAAACCTTGACGATTGAAGAATTCGCTTGCCCGCGAGCTCAGACGTCACCTTCGATTTTCCGCAGCTGATTGCTGAGCATCGGTCCACGCACATACATAAACAAATTCTACACGCTTTCGGCGCAAAAAAATGACGGTTTCGGTCAATTCTTCATTCCCGATTGGAAACAATGTTTATTTTTGTACTATGGACTTCTATTGCACCAAGAGTCCAAATGCTTTCACACGTATTGCGTGCGAAAGTCGAACATTTCGCGACTGTTTTCCACAGAGTATGCCGCGGGCTACTGGCTGTGTGTAGGAACTTTACGCGTCACGGATCGGTGCACATCAAGAAACAGAATGGCGCGATGAAAGGCGGCGGGGGGTGGGGGGCGGCGGCAAACGCAGATGGTTATTGTTTGTAACCCTTTTTTTCCCACGCTGTGGTGGCGTTCGCGCTGAGTGTTTTAATGACGCTTGATCCAATTTACTGTGCGAGAAGGACGAAACGAACACTGCAATCGCGGGCGTGCGAACGACACTTGTATCGGAGACGATAAATCAGCAACGCGCAACCAACCATCTTGGAAGTGCTCAGTATGTGCATCCATACATGTGGAGCTTCCAATCGTTTGAATGTGGTCCTCTGGTGATCTTAAACGGAACTTGAGAGATGGCGGGGAATACGAAAAAGTACGGGGGCCGATTATCCAGATGGAGAATATTGCAATGAAGAAATTCGTAAATATGCACGTAACCCGCTAGTGATTTTTATTTGGATAAGCATACCTTTCATGATATGCACGTTTAATTTTTCTCATTGAAAATGGTCTTAAATAGCTTTTTTTAAATGCTAAGACTATAGTGCTTTAAATGAGCACGCGACATTTCTTATGATAAAAGTATTGGAGTAGTACAGTGCTTCGAGGGGTTAGGCTACCGTGAGAATAAAGAACGCTCATTTGTTGCTCGAGGAAACTCACATCGCAGAGGAAGCTCCAACGCATGATACAGGAGTCGCAGATTTAAGGTAAACTTATGATCCCAACGATAGAACTGATAGTAAAATTTTAAACGTGTTTTCCTCGGAACTGTTCAAGATTCAGCACTCTTTTTAAAGAAAAGAATTAATTGTTGCGCGCACTCACAGCGCGGCAGCATCAGCGAGAAAATCTCACGATTGGCGTAATGCGTGCTACTCGGGCGCCCCCCTCACGACGAAAGGGAATCTCTGGTAACCGGCACGACAGGCTCTTGCCGCCACTGTTATCATTTGCGTCAAGTGAAGCGGACACGTTTTCTCTATTTATGTCGGTCAACTCAGGTAAAATAAACGATTAAAATTAAGCTCTCAGTTTGCTCGACACAATTATCATCAGTGCGCGCTCCATTAGATTTTCTTTAAGCGTATTCTCGTTCATAAATATTGTGACTCTCTGGACTCCTCGATCCACGCGGTAACCACGTGTCCGAAACGTGCGATAATCGTGAGTGAGCGCTCTGTAAATATATAAAAAGGTACATCTCTACTGTGACTGGTTCAAAATAAAGAAAACTCGTACTGCTCTATTTGTCTGGACCCTCTCTCTCTCTCTCTCTGGAAACTGTTTCATCGCACGAAAACATCCCGCCCTCGATCCATATATTTTTCAGCGCACCACCGCCGCTTTACTCAACATTTGGTCCTTCGAGCCGGATCGAGGGCCAGCGCATGAAATTTTGAACCCTCAATCCGTGTACCTAGATCGTTTTCATCCTACCCAAAATCATTTTCTTCGCAGGTTGCTTAATATTCAATGGACAAAAAATATATCAAAAGTAAAAAAGAAAACTTTATTTTTTCTTGAGAAGTGCGGCCTGATGATCGATCATGAGTTTTTACAGATTTTTTTCGTTGACAATTGTTGGTTTGGTAGTGCAAAAACAAAAACGACCCAAGTTCACGGGATTAAGGTGCGTTAAATTCCTTCACGGATTGAGGGTTAAGTACCTTTCGCGTGTGAAAGGTGCTTACTCGGAAAAAATTCACGAGACTCTATTTGTGTTGCAAGTAAACTCACAATCGGTGACTGGTTTTCTCTGTCCTCTCTGAATTTTGATTTTTTTTTACTGTTCGATAGTTTTCTCTCCTTTCCTCTCGATGCGAGTGCCTGAAGGGTTGTGCACATTATTTTGTATGTATCAAAAGTGTTAACAGGTACGCTCGGTCTCCTCGAAGGTTCTCATTGACAGCTGAAGGTCATCAATGAAGGGTGAACAACAATTCGACGACGCAATGGGAAAGACCTCTGCTCATGGCACGGGGATCAAGCGTACGAGATCTACTTCGCCAGCCAGGATCACCGGCTCGCTCGCTGCGAAAATCCTCGCAAGAGGACCGTCTCGACCTTTTGCGCTTCACGATGGAAGAATTGTGCGAAGCCATGGGCAAGGACCCCTCTCGCATGGCCATCGAGCGGTGGGAATTGCAGATCGATGACCTCTACGCTGAATATTATCTCTGAAGGTTCCAAGGCTGTGAGCACTTTCGTCGGACGAAGGGACATGGGAGATTTGATGTGGGCACATTTACTCACGCGAATTCTCGATAGCTCAGCTCGTAAGGATTTGGCGTTCTCTTTGGCCAACTCGAAGGAATCCCCATCATACGAACAAGTGGAGGACTTTGTTCGGAAAAAGCTTCGAGCGATGGATGTCTCAAACTCGTCAAGGGAGGAAGAGGGCTCTTCCAAGGCAAAGGGCGTCTCAGGAAAGGTAGCGGCGTCGGCAAAGCCGAAAACCACGTGCCTGCAGGCGTCTTCATCGACAGCTCCGGTCAGCTCGCAACAGGGCTATGCGTGTGACTGCTGTCAGGCAGCTCACTACATCTCGTCCTGTCAGACATTTTCCAAGATGTCGCCGAAGGAAAGGAGAGGTCTCGTAATTGAGCAGAGGCTCTGCTTTAATTGTTTGGGACGCCATAGTGTCAAGGCTTGCAGAAGCACTCTTCTCTGCAGGACATGCAAGGGACAACACCACACCTTGCTACATGAAGCCTCTCTCCGCAATGTTCTCTCTCTCTCTCTCTCTCTCTCTCTCTCTCTCTCTCTCTCTCTCTCTCTCTCTCTCAAAAGAAGAGACAGAATGTGAGAAACAGATCCGGACAAGGCACTCAAGAGATGAATCAGGAAGTTACATCGTGCGCATTCCGCTCAAGGCATCCCTCTCTCTCTCCTTGGAGACTCTTTTCAGACAGCATATCAATGTTTGAAGAGAACTCTGCGAAAACTGGAAAGAGACCTTCACGGAACTCTGACAATTTTATGGAGGAATATGAGGAATTGCGTATGGTGCGCGCCCCAAGGTCAACTCTACGCTGAGAGGACAAGGAAGCGTTCGAGCTGCCACAGCACGGAGTACTCAAACCAGAGAGCACAACAACGAAACCCAGAGTTGTGTTGAATGGTTCGAATCGATAATCATCGGATGCTTCCGTGAATGCTTTCATGCACATACGAGCCAATCTATGCCAAACACCGACGACGTGCTCCCATGGATTCGGTTTCGTTGACATCTCTTCTCTACAGATATCACGAAGATGTATGGCGGGTGATGCACTGACAACCGTGCCTGAACCGTCACTGCTCGACTTTAGCTCCTCTCGGATGTCTCAGTGGCAACTGATCCAGCAGAAGCTACAACAATTCTGGAAAGCGTAGTCAAGCCAGTATCGCCACCAACTTCAGGCTATCTCGAAGCGACTGCCCCTGCATACTACATCCACAAGATAGCCTGAAGATCGGCTCCACGGTTCTTCTCACGGACGAAAGGTCACCTCTCCGCAAATGGCCTCGCGCCAGCGTGATGGCGCTGCGTCAACCAAAGTACGGACTGCCACGCGTGGCAATAATATGGACAGCAACAACCACTCATCACACCTGTTGTGAAACTTGTACCTCTCTACGTGGACAACCCGACAAAGTAATATCTCCACTTCCGCGGAGGTGGCAGGCGGCATGTTTAAGATTCAGCACTCTCTTTAAACGAAAGGATTATATTTTGCGGGCGCTCACAGCGCGGCAGCGTCAGCGAAAAAAGGATCTCATGATTGGCTCGTGTGCGGGCGACTCGGGCGCCGCCATCATGAAGAAAAAAGGGAATCTCTGGTAACTGGCGCGGCGTGCTCTCGCCTCGATTATTATTCTCGTCAAGTAAAGCGAACACGTTATTCTCATTGTTGTTTACACAATTTATGTCGGTAAACTCAGGTCAAATCAACGATCAACATTGAGCTCTCAGTTTGCTTGACACAATTGTCACCTGTGGTCGCAACATTAGACTTTAAAGTGTACTCTTCTTCATAAATATCGTGACTCTCTGGACTCCTCGTCCCACACGGTAACCACGTGTCCGAGACGTGCGATTATCGTAAGCGAGCGCTCTGTAAATATAAGAAAAAGGTACATCTCTACTGCGGATTTGGTTCAAAATAAAGAAAACTCGTAATGCTCTATTTGTCTGGACTTTCTCCCTAAAAAATGTTTCATTGCACAAAAACATCCCGCCCTCGATCCTTGTATTTTTCAGCGCACCAACGACGCTTTACTCAACATGTTTTTCTTAACAATGTACACGATTTCTCGACGTCTAATAAACTGATTGACTTGAACTTTGGTACAGTTATTCAGTGTAACAGTAGTTTAGTCTCGAACGACGTTTTTCTTAACATCTTTCTTCATTAGTTATTAACAATAAAAATGTCATTTTTCCTCGATAAATCAAAGAGATAAATCAAATTTTTACGTGAATTTTGCGAGTGCGAAATATTGCCAAGAGTCAAGTAAATTTGAAAGGTTAATGTTTGACTTCTGCAATTATTATAACAAACGTATTATAATTTGTTATTGATAACGAACGCGAGTTCAAATAGCTCTTGTTTGTAATTCGGGGGTTTTGCGCTCTACATCGACGGACATAGTTCCTCGAAAAAGTCAAATACCATTGTGAAGAATAAAGGAGTAATTGATATTCATATGCAACACAGATGTAATTACCTATGTATAAATAGAAGTTTATTTATGTACATTCAATCTCCGCTTCGGACACGTTCATGACACCTCACCGAAATTCAATGACAAGACAAATTACGAATTCGAACAGCCTTTATTTCTCCGTATTTCAGCTGAGGCTAACTTTATCCTCGTTAACACTGACTTCCGTTACTTTGGGAAGTCTTTTGTCGAATCGGGAAGCCGCTTTTTCGAAGGTGATCGCGTCTGAGCGATGATTGACGTAACGATTGGAAACTTTTTTCCGCAATCTCTTGAGCGTTATTCCCTCGTTCGACGTGACGATTTCCACAATCGTTGTTTTCCAATCAAATTTCGCCTTTTCTCGATCATCGGCGCCCGCTGCCGCGATAGGTACATCCTCGACGATTTCTTCCAAACATTTTTTCTTACTCTTCTTTCTCGGTGGCTCGACATCCACCGGCGTTTCCGTCAGATCCCTTTTCTTCGACTTTTTCTTCTTTCCCGCCTCGACCTCGCCAACTTCTGTGCCATTCTCCGACGACAGTCCTTTCTCTCGGGATATATTTTCATTGTTTTGGTTTTCGGCTACGTTGTTCTCCTGATTCTCGTCGGGAGTCGATTCCTCCGCCTTTGCATCCTTTTTGGCCGTGCCTGAAAATTGCAAGATGGTTGAAAAACAACTTATCGCAAATCGTACGAATAAATGTTCCACGAAAATCATCAGTGGCTGGTTCGGATTTAGCGAACCTCTATCGATCGAGAGCTAAGACTTTCGTCTTTTCAACGTTTTTTGCGATTACGTTAAGGGACTACATCTAGGTGGGTCAAAAAATTGCATTTTCCAAAGATATCGTTCCTCGATAGTATCTCCTCTTACCTATATTCCCTGAAAATTTTATAGAAATATTCGTAAATTCGGGGATATTACGATACGTGCGGTCCCTAATTCTGACCACGCAGCCTTCATATTGGATCCAAAATAAGATTTTGTTCAAAAGTGGTTGGCCTTGACGCAACAGTCCGTCAACCTTTATTTTGGTTTGGATAAATCGGTTTGGATAAATCTTCGTACTCGGGGGTTTTCGGGAACGCTGAGTGCGATGCCGAACTCAAAATGAAGGAATTTTTCATTGTGAATTCAATAACATGGAGCATAATACAATAAATATGTGGAAATATATGAAGCTTGAGTACCGTGTTTCATCTAAATCAACATGTATTATTTGTATTTTCATTCGCCATATTTGTTCGTCATTGTGAATTCCTAGATTTTGGGTTCAGATTCGTAATCAGCACTCTCAAAAATCCGAGTACAAGTTTTCAGGATATAAAGTTTTCCTGCCATTTTGGTCACTTTTTGTCTAATTCAATACATGTACCTTTGTGTTAAAAGTTCGGGAGGTAGATAAAAAACAATACCCAAAATAAGCAAAGGGGTTGTAAACTCCCACAAGAAACGTTGATAATTACCATTGGTGGTATTCTGCGGCTTGCCGGATTCTAGGGAGTTTTTGAAGGCTGTTTCCATTCTGCCCCAAACGCTGTCCACCACAGGCATATTGACCCTATTGCCCATGACGCTACGAATGAAGTTCAAAAACTTGGCTTTCTTTCTCGGTATGTTTTCGTGCCTGGAGAGAATATTGAGAAGATGATGCTCATCCTTGCTCAAATTTTTAGCCGTCTCGATGACGTTCTTGACGACGTTTATCCATTCCTGCTGCTTCCTCTCGCCCTTGTTCTGTCCGGGCTTGGCGACATAGTCCTGCCCGCCGTATCTCTCCGACTCGGTTATGCACTTGGTATGGGCAACGTACTCTTGTCCGCTAAAACGAGAACGTTGCGCGAATGAGAACGTTGCAAGATGGAACGGGGACAAGGATTCGGAAGATGGCTCACTAGAAGTCCTTGTGACAATCGACGCAGGTCAAGTTCTCCGATGTCCTGCACTGGAACTGATAATGCTTGGCGACCTTTGGCTTTTGCAGGGAGTCCCCGCAGTTGTTGCACGTAAATACAACCATGGCTGGCGAAAATTTATCGGATGTAACCTTTCCGCGACGTTTTGGAGTTTGAAAAGCGTCGAATATTCCGGCCTTTGCGCTTCAAGCATCGAACGATAGAGGTTATGGTTGTCCGACGGATGAAATGTATTTCGGAAGGAATTTATTTATGAATTTATCTATAAAGTAGACGGGATTTTCATTGTACGTTACTCGAGAGTACAATAATGTGGGATGTTCTTTTAACTGTGATATTAACGATTAGCTAATAATCGTTGATTGTTCTTGCCGCTTGTAACACCGATCTACACACGTGTAGTGATGCGCGATCGATTGATATGCAAGACAGCAAGACCGCTAGCTTCTTGGATATACAGCATAGCTCCGGCGTGCACTGATCTCTGCGCCTCCTGGCGGCCAGGCGACGCTTCGCGAGCGCCTCATGGCGGCAAATTTTGAAATGGATCACCATTAAAACCCTGAATGGGCGATACAAGCTTTTACTTTTGTGTAGGGAATATGAGGAAGAAGAAGGTCCAATTTATGCCTAGGGTAGCAAAATCATACCTTAATGGCATGCGAAAGATATCGCGAAACGAATACGGATAACTTTTTGGATGTTCAAAAAGACGCCGTTTTGTATTACAAAACGTATCACCCATGTCAGCTTGGTGGATAACTTATTTGTGTCCGACAGTCAGCTGTACAGCAAATTTTAATGGTTAACCAAGTGTCAACGAAGCGTTAACGGACAACACCACTGTGACCCCCTGTTTTTTGCCATTTTTCAAGAATTTTTTTTTTGTGGGAAAAAAAAGAGATATTCGAAAATTTTTTTTTTGTTTTGTTCGTTGTTTATTGAAGATACATAAAAAAAAATTTCAAATTTTTCACGCCCCATGGTGACGCTGGGGAAGCTCCCGCGTCAGGTACTGTTGCCTCTGCAGTGGTTCGCGACACGCAGCAGAACTCTCTTCAAAGTCGATCTGAAAAAAAATACCGAGTGGTTGGTTAATTTATGCGATAAATTGGAGAAAAAAATTTTCACCTCAAATCAGCGATGCCGGCACCATATAGCTGGCCTTCAAGAAGCAAATCATTGTCCCTAGCATCTTTTCTCGAACTTGTAGAGGCGCTTCATGCCTCTTTTGCAGCGTCTGTGAGCGAGCGCTCCGCCAGCTCGATCCACGCTGCGTCGGTTTCAACGCAAAAATTAAAACAATTTGGGCCGATAGTTATCCCCAACGTCTCCAAAACTGTCATGAGGCTTCTCAGGCCATCATTGAATATTAATACCGCGATATATATCAGCTGCAATATCGACGATTTTTTTGCTCCCCGACTGACACTTGGGGGCTATTGCCCAAACTGATTTGTTGTAGCTTTCGTTGTTGTTTTACGTGAAGCCGCCCAAACAACGCTGCAGCAAATCGTCTCTGCTCAAATTTTCGAAGACTGGCGTAATTCCCTTCAATACTTCCTCAGGAAGAGGCGGCTTATGGCGATATTCAGAAATATTACCGCTTGCGAGCGCTCGCTGCCACGAACACCACGACTCGGTTCCCTCTGGGCAATCGTCATGTTGTGGCTCACTATCTGTGGATATTTCATGTTTGATAGTTGCCTAAATTGCCTTCCTCATTATTTCAACATCATCGCTGTTCCTCCGAATAGCCAAGCCGTAATATGTGCTCAACGCGTCAATCAATCTTCCGCTGAGCTTTCCTCTGCCAGACAATCCTTTTTGTTTTTTCACGTTTTCGCGGAGGCGCGTCCCCATACGTTTTTGGACATGATCGATGCACTCTTTTTTTTCATCTCGAAACCGTCGTATGGATCTCTATTCGATATATCTGCCGACCCTGAGGCGCGCAGCTGTGCGGGACCCCGAGCGTCACGGAGCGCTGCACCGCTCCACAAAATATTCAATATCTCCGAAAATAATTATTTTTTCGACCTGGGTCCAACGGCATCTTAATCTTAAATGTATTTTAGATTTTTCTAGATGGTTTTCAAAAAATCGATTTTTTGAAGCCGTCACAGTGGTGTTGTCCGTTAACTCTGATCGGTTTTCGGCACCAAGGAGACTAGAGTAAAGGAGTCCAAACTCCCTATCCTAGCCTGTATGTACGAAGTTCTTTCAAGCGGTCGCAGAGGTGTAGTGCTCAGTTCCGCCGCAAGCATCGCTAGTGTTCTTCGGAACTAATAATATATAATAATACAAATCTGCATAAAGTCCGAGCTCCGCCTCAACGACCAATCACAAAACTGGGGTGATCGTGTTTCTTTCTCGTACTCACTTGGAACGGTCATGGTGCGTTCTCTCTCGCACACCCGAAAGATAATACACCCAAGTGGGGATTCCTTCCATTATAATATATAATAATATTGTGTACATATATATAATAAATAAAATATAAATAATATTAATAAAGCACATATTAATGAAACAACTCGTGTTGTTTTATTCACATGGGCTTATTATATAATAAGCACATCAGATATAATGATTATTTAATAAGTACAACACGAGTAATTTAACAGTAAATTTTGAAATACTCCCTGCTCCTCCTTTGCCGTTGCCGTCGCAAATAAATAATTAAATTCGCTGAAAAAGAATTCGCTCGCGAAGGTTTTATATAGCGGCTGTGCTGGTGTACACGACAGATATATTTATGTTTGACAGGCGCAAACAATTTTGCCGCCATAACACGGTCAGTTTCACATTGTGCAGTTTTATATTACTATATATTATCGTTTCCCAAGAACACTAGCGACGCCTGCGGCGGAACTGAGCACTACACCTCTGCGACCGATTGAAAGAACTGTTTAAGTAGGGAGTGTCGACTCCTTCTCTCTAGTCTCCTTGGTCGGCACGTTAGCGTAGTCATCAAATCGATATATCCGAAAGATATCTTCTAAAAGCCACAAGATCGCCAAGATACCACTGCCATCTAAAAGCCGTCCAATATATACATATATGGCCGTAATTGGTCGTTGATGGATCCAACGTTATGTTTTCCCCAATTTCGTTCTAATGAGTCACCATTTAAGGATAATTAACTTAGCAATCACCACCGAACGATTATGTTTCGTTTAAAGACTTTAAAACGAGATCGCTGAAGAAAGCATAACGGAATCGCATTGGATCTGTTCGTGTTAGCTACACTGTTCTACACTTCTTACACCTCCAGTGGACTCTCTATTACTGTATCTGGTCAAAGTGTAGAAAGTGTAGCTAGCGCGAACAAACCTATTATCACTACTATGTATTCCATTGGATTCCTCAATGACCAATTATACCCCTCGATCGCATGTGCCTAGACATATATGGTTTTTCGGTCGATTTAGTTAAGGAATTAACTACTACACGTTATAATCAAGCAATCAATCACTACTAAGCGATTATCTTTCAGATGAAACTTATGAGAACGTGATTGGTAAAAAAAGATAACGGAATCGAAATATCACTGCTTTGTATTCCGTTGGATCCATCAATGACCAATTATGGCATTCCATCGGATGCGCCTAGACGTACGTGGTTTTTTGATCGGTGTGATTGAGGAATCAACTACTAAACATTATAATTAAGCTATCAATCACTACCAAACGATTATCTTCTATTTGAGGCTTATCAGAATGAGATCGGTCGAGAAAACAATGAAGTCGAAATATCACTGCTCCTCATTCCGTTAGATACGTCAGCGACCAACTTCACCTTCACCTTCACCTGCTCCCTTCGCCTGCTTCTTACCGTAGATGGTTTTTCGATCGGCGTAATTAAGGAAGTAACTACCAAACGTCAGGATTAGCCTATTTGCGAGCAGCAAACGATTCGGCATCAAATTAGCTCGGCATTTTATGGACTACATGATAAATTTAAAAAAGTCCGGCCAACTTTACGGAAAAAAATATCATTTTATTATAAGAAAATGGTCGCCCATCAAACCTTTTTATTGGTCAATCAATCACCGTCAAACTACCACTAAACGATCATAAAAATTAAAACCCTGAGTAGTTAAGGAGGTACGATTATTACTACGAATCCAACTTTCGGATTTGACATTTTTATATGATTTTGACGAATACTTTATGCGCCTATTGCCAAAATTTGAGCTATTTTGACCGTTCGGTTTTTTCGCAATAAAACTGCAAACTAGAGCACTTTGAGTTACCGAAGCACGTCGTCTTATATAAACGGTCAACCCGAAGTGCGGTGATTGTGGTTTTTCTGCTTACGGATCCAACTCAACCCGTTGGAAAACTGAAATTCGATAGATTAGATATAACAGATATTGTAAAAAATAAGGAATTTCCGGTTGAAAATGGTCCGAACGACGAAATAGCACCCACAGACTTACAAGGAACATCCCTCAGGTGACACCCTTCGATTTTGTTGAAATTTGGATATGTTATAAAGCACCGAAAAGTAAGCGATACGTATTTTTTTTTATCGGCGGAAAAACGGTTTTAAGGGGTGAAACGCGCCCTCGAAAATAGGGGTGTTTTTCGTTTTTCGTCGATAATGGTATCGTTCTCATCTCCAATGTATAGTACATGAAAAAATAAACATTGTTGCAATTTGAATTTTTTTTATATCTCATACCGTTAAAACGTTATCGACGAAAAACGAAAAAACATCCCCATTTTCGAGGGTGCGTTTCACCCCTCAAAACCGTTTTTCCGCCGATAAAAAAAAATACGTGTCTCAAAATTTTTGATGCTCTATCACATATATGAGTTTCAACAAAATCGGAGGCGGACACCTGAGGGATGTTCCTTGTTAGCAACGTCGCGAGTAACAGCTGATGCGTTTGGCGAATATAACCCACCTTTGTTTTGAAATTAATTTGAATAGAAGCTGCCACTAAATATGCAAACAACAACTTATGGAGTTTTTTCATTTAGCACGCATCAATAATATGTATGATTATATTTTGCCTATCGTGTTAATTCCGCTGAGATAATTTAGGCCTATTTTAATAGGTTTCCGGCTGACTTTTTTTGTCTTTTTAGTCCGTTTTTATGGTGGATGTGTTAATATTATTATTACGAAGATTCCTACCGAGTCGTTGATAATCTAATTTTCCAGTCTTTATTTGTCCACGTGTAATAAATTCCTCATTTGCCACAACATTTGGCACACTATAATCGATAATACGAATAATCAACAAGTAAACTTCAATCAGAGCAGCTGTGGATAAAATAAATTTAGACTCTTTTTTTACCCCGTGGAAGTGATCGTACCTCCTTAAACTTGTCCGGCTAAGTTTAAGGAGGTCCGCGAACGACTTCCAGAGTACCCCTAGCGACATCTAGCAGCTAATACGAGGGTCCCGCGAAGGACTTTGAGAGTCCCGCCAACGTCTTCGAGACTACCCCTAACGACATCTAGCGGCTCCGCGTGCTCCTTATCAGTGACCCGAAGCAAGGTTCCGCATAAGCGGCGCTGCGATAGCTCGCACCATGTGCTATATACACACGTATGTTTTACGCATGCATTATCACCTGTGTGCGTTGTTATTAGCTGTCAAAAGCTCACAATGCTAATTTCCTTAACTTTAATTCATTTTAGAAATAAATCTAATGTAGCTATAGTAGTGCAATTACCCACCTAATTATTAAGAAAAAACACTTAACAATTGTTATAATAATTTATATTCGACGTAAATATAAATTCCATTTAAATGTGGTCAGGTGGCCGAGATTATAGTGTGTAAAGTGTGGGGGGTACAAATAAATCTCCGCCGGTCGACGAAAGATGGCCCCACCAGGAGGTTTTGGTTGAAATTGTCAAATGAGCTAGATGGGGTATTGTATCCCAAAGCCTTCTTTTATGTACATTTTGTAATGTCAAATAAAGAAATTGTCAGATTTGACTAAGTAGGACTGACCTATAGGCTAACAACTTTTATTTTCGATAAAAAATAAAAAATAAAGGGATTGTCAGATGTAAAACGTCATAGGGTAAGGTTGGTCATCTGGCAAGACCATAACCCTGAAATATTAACGATTTTGTATCAGCATCACATAATTTTTTTCCTGCGAAAATGTCGAGTTTCGAGCCGAATAAGCGTAATTTGCGGGAACGTTCGATTTACTTGTTTAATTTGAAGAAATCTTCAGCTGAGGCGCATCGATTGATTGTAGAAGCATATGGCGAGGCTGCTTCAAGTGAGGGAAGTTCTCGTGATTGGTTTAAAAAATTCAAGAACAGTGAGTTTGTCGTCGAAGCCTAAGAATGTAGCGGAAGGCCAAAAGTGTATGAAGACGCGGAATTGGAAGCATTGTTGGAGAGAGTTTCGTGCCAAAGGCAACAAGAACTTGTATTTACATTAGGAGTGACTGAACAAGCAATTTCAATTTGAATGAAACATAAAGTATCGTTCTTTTACAATAAATGCCCAATTTTTTAATCAAAAACGGTGAAGACTTATTTATACTGATATGTAGAAAATGTCAGCGACTGGGACATGTGAGTGTCGATTGCAACCTGACAACAGCTTCTCCTATGTGCAAATTGCAATAACCCAGATCACCCAGTGAACGATAAGTGATGCATATCCTACAAGCTCGTATACAAACGCTCAAAAAGTGAGAAAGACATTAGACAACGACAACTCATAGAAATAATTGAAGAGATACACAGAAAAGTCACACTGGACATTTCCTTTGCATAAGCTACGGCACCACCTGCAGTGACGGAAACAACACAGAGGTTCGCTATGCAGTAGCGAGCGTCATCCACAGCATCACAAGGCTCACCGCTACCATGAAACACCATCTTACATTTTATATTTATGAAAATAATGTCAAAACTCAAATATGCTGATAACAACAGCACAAAGTCTACAATCTAACTACTCCTAAGATGTGTTTGTTTGTTAAGTTTAATTTTGTGCGCAATATCTAAAAACTTTATGGCACCGTATGACATATTGGTTTCGATTCTCGCCTCGCAAAGTTTTTGAACTGACTTTTTTTTTTATTGAAATTTGGTATGCCTCTTATCGGTAAATTAGTTTGTTTATTGATTACATTTGTTATAGTAATCATAATAACCCAAACAAAAATAGTAATAATTCCTAAAAGGAATTAACGTTAATGTAGTTATTGATGGATGGTGGTTTTTTTGTAACTAGCCAAAAATGCATAATAAAAATTGTCTCCAAAGTTTGTGTACATTTTCGTAGTTAAAAAAGTCAAGAGCTTTGTGAAAATTGTCATACGAATTATTACATAAAACTAATTAGACGAAACCATATGTGAAATATTAGGCGTCTGAAATAAGAATTTCGACAATCAAAACTTGTAATTATAAAAATATATTTTTCAGTTTAGTGATTAATTTGTTTGTCTTGAATAAAATTACTTTAACGAAAAAATGATTCATGGTGGAACGCTTCAAAATAGAAATTTATCCTGACGGTCTTTGCGTTTTTTCTCAATGCTTTTCTCAAGCGATTTTTTTCCGATTCTCAAGCTCGTGCGTCAAGTCAGCCACATCCTGGAGTAATTTTTTAGTCTGCAAGTTAAATTAACCTTTAAATAATCGAGATTTCAGTTTAGTGGGTGCTAAGAACACAGCTATTAAATAAAGCACAAATTATGAACCATCATTATCAAACCAAATACAAAGCTTCATTACAAATCATTGAGTTTGCATTACGAATTATTCGAACGGTCACTGAGTTTAGATTCTGGAATGGAAGGTTATTCTCAAATTACCTGACGTTTGAGACGCATAAAATTTCTTTGAGCCAAATCGACTTTTTTCCCTCCTTGAGCCTCCTTGCGCGCCAATTGCCTACTTCGTTCATTCCTTTTCCGCAGCTTTTCGCGGAGACGTTGGCAAAGCGTGCATCGTAAGTATCGTCGCTGATATTTACCCGCTTCATCCCGATCCAGAATACCCATGCAATGGGGATCACGACTGTAAAGAAGCAGAAGATAAACAGAACGATAGTACCAAGGATTCATCCCAAGACCAAAGGTGAACGGTATTCCACCTTTCGCTTTCAATGCCCGTTCCGCTGCAGATTGGAGATTTTTTCAAAATCGCTAAATAACGACGGATGTCCTTCATGGACGTGACCTCGTCGTTCAGCGGTATGACCGTATCCGTGTTCGTCCGAATCTATAATGATAATAAAAACAAATAAACAATGTTTATCACGACTAAATATTGGGTGTACAACTTAATTCGGTCCATTTTTTTTGCTTAAAATACGCACTTATTTGGATGATAAAATGAATTAATGCATTAATCAAAATATTGTCCATCGCTAGCCACTACTTTTCCCCATCTTTCTGGTAATTTATGAATTCCGTCGCGGAAGAAACGTTCATCTTTTGAAGCCAATGAATCGAGCCAATTTTTGATACCCTGTTGTGACGTGAAGCGTATTCCAGTCAAAGCGTTCTGCATCGATCGAAACAAATGGTAGTCGGAAGGGGCAAGGTCTGGGCTATAAGGCGGGTGAGCCAGAATTTCCCACCCGCTATTTTCCAAATAATTTTTAACCACAATAGCAACGTGAGGCCGAGCGTTGTCATGTTGAAAGATTATGGACTCGTGTCTGGTCGCATATTGTAGACGTTTTTCGGCTATAGCTCGCTTTAAACGGATCAATTGTTGCCCGTAGAAGTCTCCCGTGAAACTTCCACAAGCATTCGGTGGGCTTCAGCTGCACTTTTCTTCCAATTGAAACAGAAAATCAACGCTTCCCGCAAATGGTGCTTATTTGGGACGGAATTCGACATTTTCTCCGCAGTAAAAATTAGACTTGATGCGCAAAACTCGAAGGTCTGTAAACGATATTTGGTTAACAGATGTTGATACTTCACGATACAGCAAAAATCAGCTGTTGCCATCATCCATTTATAGCACCTAGAGCCATCTTTTGAAAACGGACGATACTAAGTTGTACACCTAATAAATAAATCTTGATTGCGATTGAAATGAAATAATTACTTGTAAAGTTAGATCCAGAGCGACTTCCAAATGAAGCTGGGGATAGAAATTAGATCGACCTACAAGCGTGAAAATAATTCCTGAAGACTTTTGAGTCCATGCCCAGGATTCAGGTAGCATCCCCGCATTCAATTTATCCGTGAGGATGCCCATAGTGAAAGCAGGTGCAACTCGTGCAGCAGGTGGAACAGGTGCAGCAGGTGGAACAGGTGCAACAGGTGGAGCAATTTCCACGTTGTTCGATACTTCTTCCATCCGCGGTTCAGTAGGAATAGACGATACTGCGACTGTTGTCTCGTTGACAACGATTGGGTCATTCCTCGGAAGTTCCCCTTGTTCGGTATTGACCGCCTCATCGTCTCGTCTCATTTGTCCAATAGTGGCGCTATTGTTCTAAAATTTTTAAATCGCAATAAGTATTCTAAAAAACTAAGGCCATCTAAGATAACTGATGCGACTCAGAGAAACCAGAATTGAATATTTTAATATAGTCCATCGCGTATGGCTCTAGGCGAATAAAATGATATTGTTTCTGTTTATTAAATGAGTATATGAGAATGCTTGCCTCACAATCCATCGGTTCATGATGTTGAGAAATTGGTACAGCGTCTGCCTTTAAATGCCACTGTGCCAAAGGCGAAACGAACACGGTGCCGTCTGCCAGGACAACTTTGTCAAACTTTTTGATAGATTCCTCCAAGAAATGATTTTGGCACACAAACTGGTTACCGTCCAATTCGCAGTCAAGTATTTTTTTCCACTGATTTCGCCTGTCATTGCGCTGATGAAGAATAAAAATGTGCACATGGTTATAATTGTACAGACAGTATGGGGGACGCATATGTTGTGATAATATAATGAGATGTTTTGAGAGGTTGTTGCTCACACGCTAGGGTGGATTTAGGGAAAATTTGTCGAAAAAGGTTCACCGAAAAACAATTTGTCAAATGGCAATTCGTCGGATAACAATTCATCGAATTGCAATTCGTCGAGTAACAATTCATTGAATTGCAATTGGCCAAATAACAATTCATTGAATTGAAATTCGTCGAAATAAAGCAACCAAAACGAAATTGGCCGTATAACAAAGCCAAACAAACCAATTCATCGAATGACAGTTTAGTGGGTCGTTTGGGTTTGGATTTGTGCTTAGTTGGGTTGCGTTTGTATGGGTGATAGTGGGTTATGGGTTCCGCTTTGAGCCACCAAGAGACCCGAAATAGTAAACTGGCTGCAAGGCTATAATGGAGCCACATCGAAGAACAGTAGGGCTGTTGTAGGGGTCTTTGTCACTGTGGCGCAGGGTCAGCGAAGGGTCTACAGAGGACTGTGTTGGCCACAGTTCTCCGTCAAAGAAAGTGGTTTTCTATTTTATATCGGTATTTGTATAGAGTCAAGGCCTTAGGCTACAGTAAAGGGTATAAAATCATGTGTGAATTTAACAATTTTTCTTTCGTATGAAAACGTAACTCATACAATTAGATACACAGCTATTTAGTATGAATATCAACCTGTTAAAAAATATATATATTTTTTTTTTCGATGTACAAAATAGCCGACTACTCGAAACTTCTCGAAACAGCTTTTTTCCAATTGGCGTGACAAATAACTTCGACAATTTTGACGCGATTTACTTCAAACTTAAAAGTTAGGTTCCTAATTGCATTTCGCAGAGAAGTACGTACGGAATTTCTGATTAATCGAAAACTTTTCATTTTATGAGCATTTTATGAGCAGTTATAGCGTAATTTTTCACTGAAAATTCATTTCTTAAGTTCAATTACCTACAACTTTTGAATAAAACAATATTTTCTAAATTTCGTACGTACTTCTCTAGGTATTCTAATGTAGATTGACGAGAATTTTTGTTATTTGTTCTAGGTCACAAATTGTGGATGCTAAATGTCACGCCGCGGAGTGCCTAAAAAAAGATATAAAAACAAAATATTAGTAGTCGGCCATTTTGTACATCGAAAAAAAAGAATTCTAACGGCTTGATATTCATACTAAATAGATGTGTAATTAATTTTATGAGCGAATCACCTTTTCGTACGAAAAAAATGGTTAAATTCGCACATGATTTTATACCCGTACTGTGGCCTAAGGCCTTAACTCCTTTCTTTTCTTTCCCAGGTCAAAATTTGGAGCATGGAGTATAGGGTACGGGGTTTTGTGCGAGCAACGATAGTTTGCGCGCAACGACTTTTCTACTTTTTCACATACTCGATTAAAATAACAAATAATTATCATAACGAGAGTAACCTTTCTATGATAAACAACACTACTTTTTCGTGATAAGCATTATTTATTCAAAAATGTTTTACAGTACAGCACCTTCGTTATTATCGTAGAATTTTGTTTTTGTCGAAGGCCTGTGGCGATTCAATTGATTACATTATTTTCGTAAGCTCATGGCAGCGGGAAATATTTTGCGATGCTCGAAGTATACTTGAAGGACATTTTACCACTGGTTTGCATGCATTTATCCGTTGTATTTAATTGTGTCTATCTCATTTTAAAAATTGGTGTCATACGTAGTGTTTGATTATTAATTCTCTATCAGCATTCAATTGCATGCTACAAGAGATGAAAAACAATAGTAATGCGTCTTGCAAATCGTTCGCGAGCATCAGAAAATATTTTCCGTGGCTACGAAAATGCTAGCTTAGAAAAATTCTACCATTGCATGTAGTGCTGTACTGTATAATTCTTCAATAAAAACAGAGCATGCAGAATATAGTTTAACTCATGAAATAATGATATTACCGTTGGAATGGAAAACAGAACACAGCGTGGCAGTCCTAATTTTTTTCGCTTTGTCTTATCTTTGCCACGGCCACTGTCGCATCCAGGCACTGCACACGTCCTCCCCATCTTTCAGAAATTAAAATAGAAATGTATTAAATGCACGAATGTCAAGATATTTGAAATATTAAAAATATACGGTCACATTCAAGGTGGGATTTATTATAGTTCAAATTCATTTACATCCTCGATTACGAGAAACGCTTCAGAACGTACAAATATTGTGCCCATCAGTGTCAGATACATACATATATGTCCTCTGTCAGTGCATAACGGGCAGAAGGGTATAAGATTAATATATTACCTTGAATAACCGTGTAGGTCCGAGGATCGTAAAAACAACTTTCACGTATAACCTAAAACCTAAATAGAAAAAGTTGGAAAAAACAGTCAGATTAGATTTGTAATCAAAAAAAAATATTTTTCGATACTCCCTCGTCCGATACTCTTTCAAAGACGCCGTCGCAAACAAACAATTTTACTGCACGAGAGGTGTGTTTTTTTACAAACGTCAACAATTAGCCGTCACAAAAGTCAGTTTCACCTTGTGCACTGGCAGTATCACGATATGTTCGGTACGGGAACTACACTGCGACGCCTACAGGCCGTATTTATTAACACCATGTTTTAGATCGAATTTTCGGATTTTTCTTATACCTTCTCTCCACACGACCCTTGGACTCCTTCCCTATCGTCTCCTTGTTGACTAAATTCTTGGACAGGAGTTTGGTCTCTTGTGTCCAGTCAGTCTAGTGCTTCTCCATTTCAACATCCACAATGGTGTTTTAACCGTACATATAATAACATTACAGCCGACGATGCTCTAGCGATAATCAGTTGTGCCAATTGCAAAAACCGTCGCTGTTTTCCAGTCTATTGCTTATTTCTTCTTCAACAAAATTTCAATATTTCTCTAATTGCCAAAATTACAACGGCTCATACGATTATCCGGTTTAGAAGTATTTTTCAAGAATATTATGAGTTGAAAGTTGCCCAATGAGAGATTTTTTACGGGTTAATTTTATCCGGAAGAGGTTGGCGTCTTGCCGAAGACTGATTGGATTTTCAGCCCCATTCTCGCAGCCATGGAGACAGGGAGGTTAGAGGTAAGGATTGGACACGCAGTGCTTACGAAACGTCCGCAAAAATGCAGCAAATAAGGAGGCGCTGCGATCGTATGTGTCCGATCGATTAGCTCCGCCTACTAGCCTCGTGCTCTCGGTTGCTGTTGACAGCACACTCGTGGTGGAGGACCTAACTGTTGCGTTTACGTCTCGTATTTTTCTGTTTTCTCATTGTTGCAAACTCATAATAGCAACTGATAATTAATTAAATTAAGCGGTGAACCAACTAAATAAACCAACTAAGAAAATAAAAACAGAACACAAATGTAGGCTCGACTGTCGTGGATTGGAAATATGTTTCAGAAAAGGGTATTCAGTTGATTTATTTTTTTCGCCGATGCGAATGAAAGATTGAAAAAAATTGCCCTATGCAAACAATGGGTCTGTTCGTTTTAGCTACACTTTTCTACACTTCTTACACCTCCAGTGGACTTTCTATTACTGTATCTGGTCAAAGTGTAGAAAGTGTAGCTAGCGCGAACAAACCTAATATTACTATTTATGTGGCTTGTAAATGCAACTGCACTGGAGAAAAAAGGAACTTGTCAAAAAATTGCAGTTGTATTTGCCAGAAAAATAACTTATAAATTATACTGCTTTTTATTCTTATTACTCCAGGGAGAAGGAAGCGTAACGGATATGTTTCTCATGAACTGAACTACATGCATAAAAAAAGAAACAAGGCTAACCTGAATGACGATTGATTGGGAGCAATATTGAAAATAATTCTACTTTGGGCTTTGAAGAAAACAATTTCGTGAAGATTTTCTCAATATTACAAAACACAATAGTATTAAAAATGGGCCTCAAAGCGGAGCACAAAGGCACATTGAAATCAAATTCGTTTATTATTTGTGCGCACGCGTTAGGTTTGGACCATTATAATTATATATTTGAGACATCATCAGGAGAGCTGCTAGCGGCACGATCTGGAACTGTTGCAATTAAGACGCTGGAACTACGTATTGGCCTATGCTGTGTCCACTCCTTCTCCCTAGTCTCCCTGGTCAGGGGGCTCGCCGGGAAGCCCACCCGCCGCATACAGCGCCGCGTTGTGTCAAAACATCTCAATCGTCGTTTACGCTACCGGCTACCGGTCGTGCATCATTTGAAAGTGTTTCCGGTTTCTCCCTTGTGTCTATAATTCGCCATTGTCCCTCTGAACGTTGACATTCGATTGTATCTCAAATGAAACGTAAAATTTATCTAATTTGACTAAGTACAATGTAACACGACTGGCCTGAGAGATGAGCAATTTCCAAGATAAGTACAAGCAAAATCGCGGCAGCGCGAACGATGCGGCGACCGGCCGTATGATGCGGGTACGTCAACATGACGAACGTCGGAGAGTTAATCGCGCTGAAAATTTTTCGCGCAATCGCGATGTCTCCTCGATTCCACAAATACAAGGTACGTTCGATTATCAGGCACGAGCCTGCCGGAAAATCGAATTTTCTCAGTTGCTCTTTTTCCCACACTTCATCTTCCTTCAAACTACCAGGAAGACTGCGTAAAGAACTTTTCTTTTCCAAGGTCGACGAGACTAACAATACGAACGTACGACGCTCAAATTTTTTATATTTTCTTCTGCCTTCGGTAGTGCAGGCTAAAATTACGAGCATAGGATAATGACGCGATCTAACATATTTCTCCGCAGTTCCACAAGTACAAGAAACGTCCAGCCTGGACGAGCGTTTCCGCAGGTGGAAGCTGGAAAAAGAGTTGAAAAGAAAAATGGAAGAAAGGAATAAGAAGCCGATCTTCAAAGTTGGCGTAGTCCATCACAACTTCTACTCGCCCGTTGGCAAGGACAAAATGAACAACGCGCCGTGTCACCCGAGAGGAGCGCACAGAGCACAAACCAGGCCGTCTCCTCCAAAGAAGATAACACGTGCTACGCAGAAGAGACTCGCAGCAAAGATGGCCGCATCAGTGGCTGCGTCTTCTTCCCAGCCCAGCACAAGCAGCATGGCCTCAAGCATGACTCCTTTCCAGCCGAGTAAAAGCGCCGCCGCAGCGTCGGCGACTCCCTTTCAGCCTGGCTCGAATGACGCCGCACAGATATCGTCTACTTTCCTGTCCAGCCTAAGAGTCCCTGCAGCATGCGCTTCTGCTTCCCAGCCTAGCACAAGCGGCACCCCACTGTCCGTGACTCCTTTCCAGCCCAGCAGAAGCGCCGACTCGGCGTGCGCGACTCCTTTCCAGTCAGGCACGAGTACAACCACGGCGCCCCTGTCTTCTTCCCTGCCCAGAACAAGCGCTGGCCAGACCAGTACCCACGAAAAAGCCATTCCATCTGCCGAAAACGTTCCAGGCATGTCGTTCGCTCCTCGGTCTTATGCCTTTAGGGGTCCGGTGGGGGTCAAGAGGATGCCTATGTTCGGACGTTTCGCCATGAGCAAAGATTGCTCGTCACAAGACGCACATCCGACGGAAGTCGAGGCGAAGGAGGAGATGCCCTGGCCAACCACGGGCAACATTCCCGTGCCGTCGGTGTTGCCGCTGAATAACAGCAATCGTTTCAGGCGACAAAATGCTATTGAGTCTTCAAGTTGGCCTGGAACGAGTGAAGGTTCTTCCTCTAAGGATTCTCCCGTACAAGAGAAAAGTAGAAAAATCGAGTTAGATTCACCGACCGGGGCAACAAAATCCCAGCCGGTCGAGAGCAGAGACTTCACTGACGTCGAGACACTTACATGTTCGGTTTTGTCGAGCCCGGCGATGTTTTCCCCCTACGTAACAACCTCGCGCGGTAAGGACGGCGCTCGGCGCGAGCGTCGATCCAAAATGGCTATCGGATGCACACCGCCGGACGATGTGCCCACCAAGGAGACAGTCATGCGGAGTCTGAACGTATCCGTCGAGGAGGAAGAGCGCACCGCTCAATATTTCAAATTTATCCTGCAACGCGAGATCGTACGATTGAACGAGACCTGCGCGAAATGGGAAAAGGTCAAGGGCGAGCCTGGTCTCACGGAGGACGCTCGATATCTCATTAATCAGGCGATCGGCCAAACGACGCTCTTGGTGAGTAAAAAATTCGAGAGATTTCGCAGTCTCGTGGCTGACTGCGAGACTGGCAAGGGCGAGATGCTCGTACAGTGTCGTGATCTCCAGGGCTTTTGGGACATGACGTACGTCGAGGTGAAAAATTGCGATTCGCGCTTTCGAAAACTCGATCAGCTGCAATCGACGGGCTGGGTCGAGGAAGAAGTCGTCGTGACGACCAAAAGACCCACGGGCGTTCGAAAAAAGGTCGCAGCGAACAAGTTTACGATGAACGCCAAAAGTTCCGCCCGTTCGTGGATATTGGCGAAGAGGAAAGTAATGTCGCAAACGGAAGATAGTGGCGCGGACGTCATATCAGTAAGGCACAACAGCGAAGAGTCGAGGCCCGCGACAAGCGGTAATACGGACAGTACACAAAGAGAAAAGAAACCGCGGAGCGTGGGAAGCTCGCCCTGGACCGTTCCGACGTCCGCCAAACGTGCGAGTCTGAAAATAACGCCGAAAACAACGTCCGCCTCGCTTTCGAAGAAAGTTCAATTGTCCGAAACGAAGAAGAACGTACGCAGCCCTTTGACCGTTATGAAAATCAGCCAAATGTGCAAAACACCCGACGTCCGATTGGACGAAACAATATCTTACATCAATTCCGATCAAACCCCCGGCAGAGGCATCTTGAAGAAATCCGGTGAGACGTCAACGACGGATATCGCCGTTGCAAAGTCCGCCCGTAAGGTTGATTTCAGTGATGACGTCCCGAGCCAGCCCAGGACCGACGAACATTTAGAAAACAGCATCGATCTTGGTCGCGCCCTCGCTCGAATCGAAAGCTACGACTCCGATAGCTCCGTCAGTGTTTTCGAACCCGAGAACGTTTCACGGAGTAATGTCACGTTACGACGGGTCGCAAAGCATCTGAATTTCGAGAGCGAATCCGTAGCTGACACGAGCGGAGCTTCCCCCTCAGTGATCACGACAGCGGTGGAACGTAGCACTCTTGTCGCTGAGCTACCAAACGAAGAAAATCACCCTCAAGACGAGTCTTCGACTAGGAAAGTATTGAGGAACAGAACTTCATCTGTGAATACACCGAAAAAGAATGCACGTCGGAGTACACAATCGTCAACGGCACAGGAAAAAAATGTTGAGTACGATTCCAGCGTAACGGAGAATGATGATCCGCAGATCCCAGTATCACAGAGAAGTTTATCGGAGTCGAGCAGTATCTTGAACATCGAGTGTCATAGCGAAGAGCCCAATAAGATTCGAAGATCCACGAGAAAGAGCGTTCGTTTTAATGGTATGTACTTGCAGGGTCGTTACGCTCATGGAAAATTAAGTTAAGGGCTCTTCTCACTTTAGACGCTAAAAAATACTATTTTCATGAATTTTTTTGATTGGTTTATATTATAGATATTGCCATAAAAGTTGTTACACTTAAGAAATTATATATTTGATGAAAACAAAGTATTCTTTACTTGCCCCTAATCTGGGCATTTGCAAAATCTGAAATTTTTGGAAAACCTCTATGGAAAACCTGGAAAAGTCAGGCAATTTCTAAGTCAATAATTCGTAACAACTTGGTATGCTTTTCTTCGTCGTTTTACTTCAAAAATAAAACAATCCTTTAATGGAACAAAAAAACTACGAACGTTGGGACAGTTGGCCAATTTTTTATCAGTCCATTCGTATAAATTATGGCGAATACTTCGTTAATTTACAGTTTTGATAATAATATATGAACAATAATATAAGACTTTCATAGTATTTTCATATCTCTTCGATATTCGATATTGGTTGAAAAAATATATAATTCGAGAATCGATTAGAGTTAGTGCTTCAGGATAAGTGGCAATCTTTTGGAGCAATAGCAGCAAATAGACAAATTGAAGTAATAGATACACAATAGACGACATCGCAGATGCTACATTTTAAACATATATATTTTTACATTAAAGCCGAGGATTGCACCGCGTGTGCCCATTCAAGTACGTCAGTACGCCCGATGACTCCGCACTCACGTAGGAGCAGAAAAATCAGTCTACTCGGCGACGAATCGCGACAGTCCGTTGGCCCCCTATTCGACGGGGACTTGATCTCCTTCGATTCACCCGCAGGTGGGTATTTCGATATATTTTCTCACCAAAATGCAAAAAAGGTTTCTAGTTTCGCGATTCTTCTAGTTTTGAAAGTTTTCTCGATCATCGGAACGTCCCCACGAGCGAGTAACACTTTATCTTTCATTTTGAAACTTTTACGTTAATTGTTCGTTTTGGGGCGGTACAAATCGTTCGAAAATATCCCAAATTTGACAAATTGTCGAGCTCCTTCGACCTTAAGGAGTTACGTGGGTTTAGAAGCAAAAAAACAGCATATTTTTTCTATCAAATAATACATAATATAGATGTTATTTTATTCAAAATGGTAAACACATGAAAGAGCAACATTTCAAAGATATTTTTTAAAAAATTGGAAAATTCAGCCGGTGGGACTTGGTTTCCGGGAACCCTTAAGAAAGAGGCCTTGTGATGCGGATAACTCACGATACCTTTATCTGAAATTAAATAACCAATTTTTTTCTTTTAGTAGATAAGCATAGCTCGTGATTGAACGAAGGGATTCAAAAAAAGCTATTTTGAAGGAGTGTATGAAATTTCAGTAAGATCGGTGCATTAGTTATTGAGAAATCGTGTCCACCGACTTCAAAAATAGTGTTTTGAGAAAAATGCGATATCCCTGCGTCGCTCTCGGTCGGTCTTTTCCAACGGGGGGATTTCCCAAAGGCTCACTCTTCTAGCCTTTTACTCCGATTGAGTTAAAACTTTGGGATAATATTCTAGACATATTCTACTATTAGATAACGCAAAAAATGGATTTTCTGAAATTTTCAAACCCACGCAACCACTTAACTGTTGATTAATAATTTGCTGACTATTAAAATAACAAAACATTTTTTCCTCGTTTTACAGTTCCGTCGAGAATTAGTCGTACAAGCCAGACCAGCAGGAAACCGAGCCAATAACTAGAAATATTCTCTTTTTAACTCAGACTCTTTTGTTCATGAACACAAATCAATATTATGTGCCGCATTTTGTTCGGTCTTTTCGTAGCGTCGATTGCTTAGTCACGTGCTCATGTCCATGAAAAATATTTGCCGATTGCACAACCTAATGGGAAACATTGTAAATAATTGTATAAATGTATATTTTGAATATCAATCCCCAATCTAATATAAACAACAACCTGCGACGCGTATGTGCCAAAAAAGAAATCGAATAATTAAAAAAAAATAATAATTCTCTGTATTTTAGCTATTGCCTTAAACATACTACATTTTGTGTCGACAGAGATGTCGGGAAGCCGATTCGCATTTGTCGTAATCGATAGGAAGCGAGTCGTCCTATCGATTGACGAATATTGTCATTCAAAATTGAGTCCACAATTAAGGTTGTTAAATCATTCGTGATTTAGCAAAAATTTCAGTGGATTTCGATTTAGATCGATTGGAGCAAAATAGCTGAATTTAGGACGTTTAAGAAGAACTTACCTACAATAAACTTCCAAAACCTGCCCAAAGTAACCCCATCTTACGGTGGCTGTCGTATTGCTGCGCAATAGCAAAAGAAAAAAAAACAGCTTGAAGCCGAGCCTTCGACAACGCGAGTATTTAAAAAAAAATGCCGTGTCTAAGAGTATGCCGAAAAAGAGCGCAAGTCAAAGTGGGAAATCGCCACGGAAGACATCATGTGCCCACTTCGATTTCAGTGACAAGGAGGATGATGATCTCCCGACCCCAGTATGACAAAAATATTTATCGGAGTCGAGCAAGATTTTTGACATCTAACATCATTGCGGAGTACGATGAAAAAAAACTTTGGCAAAGGTAATGTGCACACGTGATGGAAAATGATTTCTTTATTTACAGTATTAAGAATGATATATACACTATAAAACAATACACAAGAAAAACAATACTATAAAACTTAGATTGTTCCCGTATCCGTTTGACATTCGGTATTGATTGACAAAAAATATAATTCTTGAATTAGAGTTAGTATGGCAAAATAATTTGCAATCTTTCGAAGTATTACCGAGGGAAAATGGCAAATTCAAATAATAGGGACGTGATGGACGATATTGAAAATGGAATATTTTTAACAAATATATATCTACGTTACAGCAGAGGATTGTACGACGTGTGCCGTTTCAGCTAAACCAGTATGACTCCGCACCAACGTCGGAGCCGAAAAATCAGTTCACTGTGCGACAGTTCGCGACAGTCCATTGACCATCTATTCAACCAGAAATTGATCTCCTTCGATTCCCCTGCGGGTGGATATCTTGAATTATCTACTCAGCAAAATGCAGAAGATGTTTCTAGTGCTTGTAGTCTCAAAAGTTTTCTCAATTACTGGAACGTCTCTACGAGCGAGTGAGACTTCAAAAAACATATTGAAAGTTTCACTTCAATTATCGGTTTTTATATGGTACAAATATTCGAGATTTGACAAATTGTGAAACCTCGTTGACCCGTTGTCAGCTTAACTATTATACAATGATTTGCTATATATTCAAAGAAGAAAACATTTTTCCCTCGTTCTACAATTCCATCGAGAATTCGTTGCACAACCCAGGCCACCAGGAAATCGAGCCACTGACTATCGGAATCATTTTATTTGCTCGAAGACTCTGTTCCGTGACTACAACTGAATATTGTGTGCCAAATTTTGTTCTGCTTTTTGTAGCGTCGATTGTTTAGTGTTCATATCTATGTAATATTTGCGGATCGCACAACGTGTTTGGATAAATTGGAGAAAATTCTAGATATTTGTATTTATATCTCGAGTGAATGTGCTTATGAGAATAACCGCCGCGTTTTCGTTTAAAAGAAAACACTGCAAATTCTTTAAAAAGATGAGCAATATAACAGATTCATATTCATCACGCAGCCAGTAAAGCAATCTTTCGTAAATAACTTTGAAAAATCACCAAGATATAAACATAAATGTACAAAACTCTTATGTACATTAGGGAGTAAGTTTTAGGAAGGCGGTCAAACGAGGTGGAGCAAAAACGTGCGCTCTAGTTCTTCTATTCTGAAGTAAGCGCAACTGTAATGATGATTACGATCGAATATATTTCTCCGCAGTTCCAGAAGCACGTGTAACACCTAGCCTGGACTTCCGCCTCCGCAGATGGGAGCTTGAAAAAGAGTTAACCAAAAAATAGACCAGAAGCGTAAGGAGCTTACCTTCAATGTCGACGTAGTTCATCATAACTTTTACTCGCCCATTGCCAAGGAGGAGGGAATCAGCGGCAACGTACCGTGTTACGCTAGAGGAGCCCACCGAGTAAAAATGAAGTCGTTTCTGCGAAGCTGTCAACGATGCCGTCGACGTTATTTCGCAGATCGTAACGTTCGTAACGATTCAAAATGGCGACTGGTGCGATTTCAAAATGGGGTCAACTACCATTGACTTCAATGTTATTAAAAGACGATAAAAATAGTTATTCAATTAAAATGATATAAATATATTTGGAAATCATTCGGGGCGCGTGTGTGTGTGTGTGTCGATCGACACACACGATCGATAACATCGTTAGCCATTATGTGATGGAACGTGAACTTTACGATATTTTCTCCAGGACGTATTGCAACAACGAACAAACCTGTTGATTTCCAAATATTGTACCGACAATTAGCCAAGATTTTCACAAATAATTACATTATTCGAACAACGAAAAAAGCATTCCCAATAATCGATTCATAAATAAACAAATTTAAAAAAGCCTTTGGAAAATAATAGAATGTAAGAAGTTCGTGTGAAAAGTAATCTGAATGACGCCTTGGGTGTCTTATCGCAAAAGTATTAATTTTTGCGTCACTTTTGAACCTTCCTAGAATACGCCCGGTTCCTGTTGTCTGCAGTACCGACTGTAGATCCTGCGACAAATTTTCATTTCCGTCGAGTCGAAGTGGTGATCGCAGCATCTGCCGATGCTTCGTCCACATGTCGGTCACGTGATTCACGGCAGGCACGAAGTCAGTAGTGAGCCTCATTTTATTATTGACATTTCAAAATCGTAAAAGTAACAATTTATGGACAAACAATCGCTGCTGTGATTATTACTCGCTATCCGTGCATACATAACCGCAGACTTTTCCGTCTTGCGGAACGAATTGGTGTTTCCGTGCGCTTTATCGATGACGGTAACACGGACGATCTAGTTGACGCGAGTACCGCGGGTCTTAGCTGCCTCGTCGCGTATTATTTTTCCTATTATCGACAATCCCTGAAACGAAAGCGAAAAAGAACTTAATTTAATTGAATGTAAAATAGTATGCCTTGAATAAGATTATTCGCAAACAATTGTGTGAAAACAGAATTTTTTTTTGGGATTCAATATTCTTGATTTTAACCCTTTGCAGTCGAGGCTTTTTGCGCTCGGATAGTAAGTGGTGGGCGAGAGTCACCTCTCGAGTGCAAAAGATTAAAAATTACGAAGATTCTTGAAACTCTTTGTCGAATCGATTTGTCCATTAACACAATAGACTTTTTTATCGCCATATTATTGTCAGATTGTCCTGCTAATTCGATTTAGCAAATGAAAAGGCAGTACTTTCGATCGTTGGTACAGCAGAGTACTGCATTACCGGCAAACGATAAGAAAGGAAATTCATAGTTTGGCGATTTTTCGTACGATGCGTAGTTCCTTTTTCCACCGCCACGAGTGTTATCTTCCTTGTAACTTTCGGCGGAAATTGTTCTGACACAGAAAATCCCCACTTGGATTTTCTTCTCGGCAGTAAATGAGATTTGTGCGTGCTAGCTGTTTACAGTGTAAACGTAATTTTGTTTCTTTACCCTGTCAACCTCGTCCGAGTTTGCGAAGCTGTAAGAGAGTCGCAAATGTTGATCGGGCCGAGAGCCATCGTAATTGAACGCGTTTCCCGGGACCACGAAAATCCCCTGGGGCACTAATTTATTCATGGCCAAGTCCATGGCATTGTCGATAGCCGTGACTCTTATCCACAGGAACATGCCGGCCTTCGGTACGGACCACTCGGCGATGCCTTGAAAAAAAATCAAAACTTACACACTCGAGCAAAGTGGCGTTCAATATTTCGAAGTATCGTTTTGTCATCGTGTCAATCGAGAACTATTAATTAGTCGAACACTATCTGATTTTAACTTGACACCGATTATTTCTTTGTGTTTGAACTGATAATGTTCCATAAATACTTAAGGGGTAAGGCCACTGTAAATTTTTTGAAAAATCGATTTTTTTTTATTGGCTTAAAAAATAGTTTAAACCCTCTAGAATAAGAAAAAAAAGGTCCTGTACGAAAAAAAATTTGTTGTCCTTAGGAAATGAAGGTCGCCGCCAAGCGTGTCAAAACTTGCTCCGAAACGACTGCAATTATATCGGAGATGGCGATTCCAAAACTTTCAAAGGCATCAGGGATTCGAAGCCTTATGAAAATGTTGATGTTAAAAAAAAAGAGTGCATAGATCACGTGCAAAAAAGAATGGGCACTCGATTGAGAAACTTAAAAAAAGGAACAAAAGGTCTCGGGGGAAGAGGAAAACTCACTGCCAAATTGATTGACGAACTAAGCATTTATTACGGCTTAGCAATCCGTCGAAATTCCGATTCCATCAAAAATATGAAAAATGAGATCTGGGCAACCCTTTTTCACAAAATGTCAACGGATGAAAAGCCTCAGCACGAAAAATGTTCGGAGAATTGGTGCAGTTGGAAGAAAGCGAAAGCAGAAAATGCCTTGGATGCGTATCATCACAATCACCCAATGAGTGAGGAGGTTTATCAAGCCATCAAACCCATCTACATGGAATTGAGCCGGGACGAGTTGCTGGAGCGTTGCTTGGGGGCCTATACTCAAAACAATAACGAAAGTTTCAACGCTACCGTTTGGAGTTTGGCCCCCAAATCATCCTCAAGCGGAAAAACTGTACTAGATATTGCGACGGATATCGCTGTTTGCATATTCAATGGCGGCCTTACCAACGTCTTGCAAATATTCAAGATGTTGGAGGTGGAAATTGGTGTACAGTTATATAATTTCTGCATCGAAGCCGACGCCAAACGCATCACGCACGCGGAGACATCTCTGAGCGACGCGGCCAAAAGTGCGCGCGCGCTCCAAAAATCAACCAGGAAAGACGAAGAAGACGAAAATTTGGCTATCGAAGGACAAATGTATGGTGCTGGGATTGCAGACTAACGGTAAAAATTTTTTTTAACTTCTTTTTTTAATTTTTTCCAATAAAAAACTATTCGCAAAACTTTAAACGCGTTTTTCTCGAAACATGGTTTTTCAAAATGGCACGCAGCATAACTCGAACAATTTTCATTTTTTTTACTTGAAATTTTAACCAGATGTGAACATTTACATTATCTTGAGAATGTCGATCGGAATTTTCAAGAACTTTATTTATTGATTTTTTATTAACAAAAAACTTGCCGTTTTTTCGTCAAAAATCAATTTTTTTTTCAAACGCACGCCAAATCCAGAAAAATTGATACTTTTTAAAATCCGATCGACATTCTCTAGCTATAGCCCTCTAGATTAATGGTTTTTTTTTTGTTCTAGATTCAAAAGTGCACCAGTGGTGCTGCGTGCCGCGGAGTCCTGGAAGCAAAACATGTCCCGGGAAGATAGCTGTGGAACCGCCATTTTGTTTTTTTTTACTGTAAAAAAATTTTATAATAAAGTTTAATGTATGCCCGATAAAACCATTAAAAGTTTTTTTTCAAATACCTTCAATTTCGGGAGCAAAAAATTAGTGAAAAAACCTTTTTTTTTGGGCCGTTACAGTGGCCTTACTCGTTAATGGAATTTATATGAAGCAAAGTAGTGGTAACTGATATGAAGTGAAATAGTAGCGCATAGAAATGAACCGATGCGATGGTCTAGTGGTTAGCGTGCTTGCCACTGAACCTTCGGACCGGGAGGTCCCGTGTTCGAAGCCCAGTCGCGTACATTTTCGTCGTGAAATGTTTTTCTTCGGCATTTTCGGGCGAAATAAGACTAGTTCCACGACGGGGGCGTCGAACTTTTGATGACCGGCTGTATTGGTATTAGGCTTTCCGCAGTTTCCCTATACCCATGCCAGAAATCTCACGATGAATATGATACGGGGGGGGGGGGGGGGAAGTCGGCTGCGGCCGCAAGGGGGCCGAAGGGGGGAACAGGGAGAAAAAAGTGAAGGAAAAAGGAGCGTGGACAAACCAGTCGGCGGAAAGAGACAGTCGCAGTGGGGAAAAAATAGGTAACCAACGCGAGAAGCGTTTTTACCTTAGAAAAAAACAAAATTGAATTCAGTAGTAAATAGAAATCAATAGTTACGAATGGAAGTTAAATAGTAATGGATAACCCTCATCATGTTAGTGCATAATGATGAATAGTAATGAATTAAGCGGATTAGAAATAAGTATGGATGAGTAGGAATTATTTAAAGGGAATAATGATGAATAGTAATAGACAGTAATACACTGGAGTGAACGGTATTCAAAAGTAATGGAAAGTCACGAATAATTATGCATAAAAATAGATGCCAATTAATAGTAATTGCCGGTAACTGAATCGGAATTAGTATAGTACTTATTATTAGTTTCGCTTAGTTTTGTTACTACTATTATTGAGTCGCAAATAATAGCAATTAATAGTGTGAAATAGTCATAACTAGTGATCAAGAGTAAATGCCGGCAACCAATAGTGATTAGTAGCACCTCAGTAATGAATAGTACTTAATAGTTGTAGTAATTACCGATGACCGTGTCCTAATTAGTATTAGTTGTATTTAGGTTTATTAGTACTATTACGGAAAAGTAGTTAGTAGCAACGAACAGTAAGTAATTAATAGTAGTAGCCGGTAACCAATAGCAACTAGTAGCAATGAATAGCAATAAATAGTGATTAACAGTGATAGCAAGTATTAGCAATAGTAACGAATAGTAACTAGAAGCAATAAAAAGCAATGAATCGTAATTAACAGTGATAGGGTGTAATAGTGATTGCCGGTAATCGGACCGTCATTAGTATAAGTTTTACTCAGTTTTATTAGTACTATTACCGAAAATTAATTAGTAGCAATGAATAGTAAATAATAGTAACTGCCGGCAACAAATAGTAATTAATGGTAACGAATAGCAATAAATAGTAGTAAATGGTAATGAATAATAACAAATATCAATGAATAGTAATCATCACCTATTAGTACAAGTAATAAATATTAATAAAAAGTAACAAATATCATTAAATAGTAATCATGATCCATTAATACCGGGTATTATTAAATAATAGTAATGAATATTAATGAACAAGAATGACTAGTAATCAATAGCAATAAATAGCAACGAACAAATTTCCTCTAAACTTCGCTAGTTCCTCGTACAATAATTGATACTGCTCAATCAGATTATCAGTTAAGCACCATTTTATTTTTATAATTAGAAAAAGGTTCCGAAAAGAAGACATCGATTCACCAGTAAGATGTTTCTCGGCAGCCTTCAGCATAATGTCCCGTCTTTGTCTGTAAAAGCTTTGAATCTCCTTGAAGTGTTGCTCGAATCTCTCGGGGCTCCAAGTCTCGAAGAGTTTGTATATGACCATCTACAAAAGCATCAGGTCACGAGAAGTAACGGAAAAAAAGACTTACGATGAAAACATGCAAACGGCAATATGAAATGCTCGAAGGGAGAAAAGATTTGTTATATTGGAAAGGACGAGAGGACGATAAACAACCTGCGATAGACTGGACGAATGGAGAATCGAATTCTCGACGTGCGTTAGCAGCTTGCTGATGACATCTTTGTGAGCCGTGACGACACCGAGACGAATACCCGCGCTTATTATTTTGCTGAAGGAATCGAGTCGTACGACACGACCGTCGGCATCCATCGAGAGAAATGAGGCCGGTTGCGCGTCCAAAAAGTGCAAGAAGTAATACGGATCGTCCTCGATTATCAGGAAATCGTATTTTCGCGCGAGATCGTACACACGCCGTTTTCTCTCGTCCGTCAACACTGCCCCGGTGGGATTTGCACCCGTCGGGTTTACGTACAGCAACTGCGGACACATGCAAACAATCACGGTTATTAGTAAAGACGTGAAAAACGATTTTTTGTTCCATTTCAACGATGCGAAGTTAGAAGCCGAACGGCTTTGGACGTACCAACGTATTGAGAAATGGGTATCCTTGAATTAGGTTAGAAAAAGGTCGATTTTTGTTCTTCTAGAATTGTGCTTTTGTGCTGTTGAAACAAAATGGCAAAGGGATTTAAAACGATTCTAAAAATTATTATTAATCGTTTTTGTATTACGGATATTCGAATAGCCGAAGCTTACGCGAAACGCCGCACGATCAGCGCTGACGGTTGCGACGACACGATGTTATAAGCTATAGAATTATAGGTTAGACGGCTAACGCGTCGGTGTAAATAAACGTGAAACTCGATGAAATTTTGCATACGATAACATCTCAGACTCTTCGAAAGTCAAAAGCTAATGTAATTCTAGTGCAATGATGTGTAAAACACGGCTTGTGACGGCAAATTCGAGAAATTTGCCGACCACGGACTTTTTTATGGTAACAGAGCTTCCGATTCTCAATTTAACGCTGCAGAAATTCATGAGGCCGCAGTTGAAAGAAACTTATACTTACAACGAAGTGTCATTGTAAGTTTAATTAAGTTTTAACGAACTACGTTTCGCGGCATTCGAACAGAGAGGGACGAAACGAGTCATATAACTTTATCGTTGTTATTTTCGACAGAATACTACACGAGTGATTCGTATGCCATTGTGACGTCACAGCGCACTTGGGTAAATTCGGAAGCGCTCGGCGCGTTCTTGCAAAGCTGAATAGAATTTAAAAAATTACAAAGTGCTATTGTTTTGCGCTTTGAACCGCAGATTTCGACGTTTCATGTTTCGTGACACAGTCAGAAATATTTTATTTCGCGAACTTTTCGTGGCATTTGCACAAAGAGGAACGAAACGAGTCCTGTATGTCTTTGTCGTTGTCGATTTGGACCAGCCCCCTGGCACTGCTGGGTCTACCGTGTCTCGTTATTGTCGCCACGCAAACTAACCCACCATGCGGCGGTAGTAGTCACCAGCATGACCCCCACTCCAGTCGCGCAGCGTCTGCATAATTTGCATTCGACGCGTCTGGAAAATTCATTGTTTAGAATAGAATTTAAAAGTATATGTGTATATAGGAAGGGATGCAATATTTACACTTGTTGCAATATTATGAATTTAAAAATATTTATTGAACGAAATAAACAGATAACATTAATATTTTTTAAATAATGGATTAGTCACGTTGTACAATGTTTTGCGATTTTTTTCTTGTCGAGATTGCTTTTTTTTGTTCTGCGTTGAGACGTGCAGAATATTGCTGCATCCGCATCAATACGTAATATTGTATTATGTTTAAAAGAACACTATCGGCGCGTTCTATACACGGAAAAGAGAGCTTTTCATAGTTATACACGTCGTCCAATATAGACTCGAAAACACGTGTTGAATTGCGATGAGCCACAAATCTCTCTTCTAATGTGATAAAATGATTACGATTTTACCACACTACGATTTTTCTTATTCGAGAACAATGACAGATCGAGAAAAAATGACGAAGAAAATGACGAAATAATACGGCGAGGTGCTTTGCGGAGTGGGGGTCATGCGGGTGACTACTAGCGCCGCATGGTGGGTTAGTTACGTGGCGACAATACGGGGACACGTTACTGTTAAGAGAATTTATCCCAGTGTCAGCCCCCTGATTTGGACAGAATACGCGTGCTACACGAGTACTTTGTATACCGGCTAACTTCGGATATCATTGTGACGTCACAGCGAACTGGGCTAACTTCAGATACGTTCGGCGCGTTTTTGCCGAGCCAAATAGAATCAAAGGTTCAAAGTGATATCCTCGCTAATCATCTAAGAAACAAAGAAAATATGATGTCCTTCGAGTCCAAACAAAGCCAAACGAACTCACCTTCGGAAGAGGTTGCTTGTTGCGAACTCGACTTTCGCAAGCCTTTTCAATCTCCTCAGGAACAATACCGTCCGCATCCTGCTTGATCCCAATGAAGTCAGGCACCAGTGGATCGATCTGAAAGAATTATAGCTGATCGTTTAATTCTTGCTGGATTGAAAAAACGCATTGCTGAATGACATTCAGTCCTTGCGCAAGCGTTGCCTTCAATCGGGCTAATCTCTTGGCATCTGCATTCATCTTTGCTAGCCCAAAGCTAGAATATTTCGGGGATTAGGAGTTTGCAGGTTTCAGGAAATCGTTGATCAGCTCATCAGCGGATCAAGTGAAATTTAGACCCCATTTTAGGGCTTCGATAGGTCAACTTTAGGTTCGCAATCGCTAGCGAATGAAAACCTGTCGACAATGAAGGGAAACATAAGCACAATCAAAACGACGATCAAAGCTGCTTCCGGAAGCGCGTCAGCCATTGCACCTCAGGTCGTGCATTAAATTTCGGTGAGGTCGAATCCGCGAGTAGTTTTTTTCCAAGCTCATTAACAATTATAGGTCGCGAACAGAATTACTGACAGCTCCTGCGACCCCGAAATAGACCGGTGCTTGGATCATGACCGGATCTCCCACGTCGATGAAGGCTTCGAAAATTTTGACTAAGCCATCCTGGGACCCGGTCACGACGAGCACGTCCCAAACGTTGTTCGGTGGCGAATGCCAACGGTCCTGCATCCCACGTAGCTTTCCCAACATCCTGGGAATCCTGCGTATCAGAGAAATCTGTATTTCTATCTTTCGCTGGCGCCCCTTGTTTCGGCTGATTCTCTTCATCGAAATTTTCATAATGTGTATGTGTATATATATAAGGTACCTGCGGGTAATAAGGCCTGTCGGCTAATAAGGCCTAAGTAACGAAAATCGTATGTAAAGTACGCTGAGGTTGGCCGTCCGACTATCGTACGAATAAGCGTATGTTATTCGTACGGTAAGCGGCTAATTTCACGCGGTTCACGCTGTACAACGCCTCAAACAAACAATCCCAAACGCACAAACCCCAAAGAAATCAACCCAAACCCAAACATACAAACCCAAAATTACAAACGCAAACAAAGCACCCCAAAAACAAACCGAAACCCAAATAAACAAACCCAAACACAACTATCCAACCCAAACCCAAACAAGACCAACCAATCCAAAGCAAAAAAAAAAATTATAAAGATTTTCTTCAGATGACTACGTGAAAATTATCCTTCCGGATAGTTTGTTTAAGAGGGAATGGTACCCCATCGCGGTCGGTATGGTAGAACAATTATAGATACCCAACAATCTCTGAAACGGCTCTTCCGATCCCGTCAAACCTTTGCCGAACGACGTCAAATATATAGACGAACAGCTGTCTACCCCTCAAATTCAGAAAATTTGAGGGGAAGACAGCTGTTCGTCTATCTATTTGACGTCGTTTGGCAAAGGTTTGACGGGATCTGAAGAGCCGTTTCAGAGATTGTTGGGTATCTATAATTGTTCTACCATACCGACCGCGATGAGGTATCATTCCGTCTTAAGACGGAATGACACCCGACGCGAAACTTCGATGCGGCCCCGGCTTCCGACCGGTAGGGCAGAACTCAATCGAGCTTCTGCGCCCCACCGGTGGATGTCACCGCGCGCGTTCGTCGCCGACGCGCGCGGAGACATTGCGTCTCGCCTCCCACGGGCCTCGACACGCTCCGCAACGCATGTGTGCGTGCGTGTCGGTGCGCGTCGTCTGCAGACCACGCGGCGAGCGCCGCGCGCGGAATTCTCGTGAACTGAGCACGTCGAAGTTCGGGCGACATTTGCTCGCAATTATCAACAATTACACGACAAATCTAGATTACCACTTTTCTCCTAAGATATGCAACGAAGTGCAGTGATTGAGAGCTCAAATTGTTCGTTTTTTATGTGGCTACCCGGTCTAACTTTTCTCTAAGTCGTGACATTAGCCAAACATCTGATTTTTCATCTTTTCGGTCGCGAGTTCCGCATGATAAGCCAATCTACGTTTTTTTTCTCAAATTCAGAAAATTTGAGGGGCAGACAGCTGTTCGTCTATCTATTTGACGTCGTTTGGCAAAGTTTCGACGGGATCTGAAGAGCCGTTTCAGAGATTTTTGGGTATCTATAATTCTGTTCTACCATACCGACCGCGATGAGGTGTCATTCCGTCTTAACATTGTAACACATTATATCCGGACTATCCTGGCTATACCAGGTGTAAAAGTATGAAACTGGAATTTCCCTATGAAACATGTTAATTTTAATTGTTCAATAAATAGCTTCTTAATCGTCATGAAATTTTTACACGACCTCCTGAATACTTCATGTAAAAACATACTAAATTTTCAGAATTCTATCATCATTACTTGAACCTCGTTTAGGGTTGAAATAAAAAATGATAAGAAAATTCTGAAAATTTGGTATCCTCTTATATGAAGTACTTAAGAGGTTATGTTTAAATTTCACGACGATTAGGAAGCTTGTTATTAAAAAATTAACATTTTGTTAAGAACAATTTTTAAAAGAAATAAAAAAAAAATTATCGATAAACTTCGTTTTGTTTCCGTTGCTTTTAGTATATTGTAAATATTACAAAATTGAGTGGTCAAAAAAAAACGTATTGCACATTAGTTTCCATAAGACAACATTAAATTTGTGAATGTTAATTGTTCAATAACGAGCTTCCTAATTGTCGTGAAATTTTTACACGACCGCGAAATACTTCATACAAACACGTACCAAATTTTCAGAATTTTATTATCATTTGCGATTTGGGACTCAACATCCTTAAAATAACCGTACACGCTCAAGGCCACACTCACAGATGCCTATCGCACGAAGATATCTCTGCAAGTTTGCGGAGGCGCGAAACCTCGCTCCGTGCCGTGAGTCTTCCATCATCCATCATGAGATGCGGCCGCGCAGCACCATTAATAAAAATCGGTCCGAATAAATCGTAAGTATTTTTTGTCATATTACACTTATCTATCTAAAGTCACAGCCTTAATCTTTGTTAATTGAAGCTTCGATGATCCTAAATATTTGAGTAACGTCGCGTGGTTCAAATGTTTTTCATTCTATCTTCTTACAGACGCGGTCGACGGTTATTAAGGGGTTAACCCCACTTGCGATTTTGGAAAAATCGATTTTTTTTATTGCATTTTTTTGAAGTATAAGTATCTGAGAATATGTCCTGAAAATTTCAAGTCGATCCGAACAAAATTGACTGAGATATGAGCGTTGAAAGAGAAGAATCCGTGAATTGAAGAACTGAAATTGAAACTTTAAACGCGTTTTTCTCAAAATGGCATTTCTGAAGTCGGTGACCAAGATTACTCGAACACTAATGAACCGATCTTCTTGAAATTTTGCAGGCTCATTTAATACATAAAAATGTAGTCTTTAATCGTTCGATTTTTTTTTTCGAAAAAAATGGCCGTTTTATAGCCAAAAAACGGCCGTTTTTTTCGTTAAAATCGAACCATTAACTTTGACGGTCCGCTATTTTGTGAAAAATGAATATTTTTTAAAATCCTTCGATTGAAGACTAGTTTATACTTATATTTGACTAAATCCATCCGCATTTTTTTTCAGATGATCCACTTCGCCGCAATGTTGGTCACCGCAAACCGTGTATATAAAAACATTATTTCATTGACGGCCATTTGCCACTAAACAATGTAATATTTTTCAATAAAAAAATTACTAAAAGTTCTTCAAGATGTGTTCTTTAACATGGTATATTGATCGATTAAAAAAGATTTGTAGTTTTCTTTAAAAAAATTCATGTAAAAGGCCTTTTTTGCGCTACAAGTGGGGGTAACGCGTTAAGGCCTACTAAAATTCACCATAGGCCTTATTATCCTCCTACTTCTGGTAGCAACGTTTGTTGGTTTTATAATGTATTTTACATTACTTTTAAGATGTTACGAGTGTAAATAAGTAAGACGCGTATATATTACTAATTAATGGATCGTTTTTTTCGTGCCTCGATCTCGACGCCTCCAAAACGAGTGTTGCTGTCAGAAAATGACCTGGTGTCAGCTGGCCGAGCAGTGCAAAGAGGAACTTTGAGTTCATACTAAGCTGCAGAGGATTATTGATCTCACATACAAAATATATTACGTATAGTTCGATTATTTAAGTATGTTAAAGCCGTGGGCTTCATTATCCTACCATAATAAAACAAGGCCTAATATTGAGGTTAAAAAAATGTTTAATTTTGTTTTTGTTCGTGGTGCAAGTTGCCCTTTTTCGTTTATACTCTATAGAAACTGAGATTAAATAATGATGATAATTAAAATATGTTGATTAAATTGGATATTTTTCAATCTATTTCAAATATCCCTGAGCTAGGCCTCATTACCCGCAGGTTCCTTATATATATTGGGAAGTATTCACCCCTGGGCTGGGGACATTTTCAACGCCAGATCCAATTCCGCGTCTCTGAGGGTACACACACTGTTGTCGTTCAGGCGAAATAATATTTCGACGATCGGAAACGTGGCGGGATTCTTCTGGCCTTCCGCCCATCGAATTCGATCACCGGATGTCGGTATTTGGCGGTAGGCACTTGCTGGAAATTCAGTTTTTTTTTTGCCGCGTTGCAAATCATTCGGCTCTTATCACCAATCGGTGCTTTCAGGTCGCCGTCTTTGGCCATTGAATCGACCGATTTATGATCGGTTCAAGAGAGATTCACCAACACGTTAGGCCCAATGAGATATGGGAATTATGAAGTTTACTCTAAACAAATTAGCCAATTTTGGTGAAAAACTACTGTTGGATCCTCCAAGCATACGCGAAAAGAAGGAAATCTTGAAACAAATATTTTAAGGTTTTTGGTAATATAATATTGTGGCACAGTGGCCGGTAATGCCTGCAGTTTTTTGAGGACTTTTGAGAATGAACTCGTAGCACAATACCGGAGCGTTTCTTATTGTAGATGTAAAAATATTATCTAAAGTTATTAGAGGTGTGCCAAAGATTTGTGCGAAATATTGAAACATTTTTTTGTAAATTCACATTTACACAAAAACTCCTTGGTATTTGAAAAAAGATTTTTTAATAATTTTAATAATCAATAATATATATTTAATTATAATTCACAAATTTGATAATTTTAATAATTAATAATTTAATGAATTCTATATTCATTTTAAATCTTTATTTCAAATTCAAAATAATTTTTCTATTCGAAAATTTATTCAATTTCGCGGTTTCCAAATATAATAATCTCACATAAATATTTATAACTGTTTTCGAAATTACAAATATTTTTTATAATTTTCAAAATAAGGTGTAAATTTAATTTTGAATCCTTGATAAGTAATTCTCGGTGAGCCGTAATTTTGTACCGAAACGAGTCTCCAAAATTTGTGTGTTCGTTTTTTGTGTTTATATCGAGGAACCAACTGTAACTTTCCAATAAAGCTCACCAATTATTCAAAAATGAAATTCGATGGGCCTCACACGAGCCTGTCACCTCTTAACCTTAGGCCACAGTAACGGGTATAAAATCATGTGCGAATTTAACAATTTTTTTTCGTATGACAAAGTGTTTCACTCATAAAATTAATTACACATCTATTTAGTATGAATATCGAGCTGTTAGAAAATATATATTTTTTTTTTCGATGTACAAAATAACAGCTCGATATTCATACTAAATAGATGTGTAATTAATTTTATGAGTGAATGTCTTTTTCATGCGAAACAAAATGGTTATATTCGCACATGATTTTATACCCGTTATCGTAGGCTAAGGCCTTAAATAAAATTAGTTATCCAATACCAGCTCGTAGGATCCTAAGAGGGATTGTTGCCTCGTGGCCAAATTTTCACCAGCATCAAATGCGATCCAAAGTTGAGAATTCGTCAGGTTCTGGCTTACCGAGAACATTGATGAGCATTCTCTTGCGCCTGTGGCAAATATCACTGAACAATCTTGAAAAGTCCATTTCCCAAGAGTTCGATCGTCGCTTTCACTTGATATTATAATCTCCACTTGAATGACGAGAAACAAAAGCGAAAAACAACTAGGGACCTCCCTAATGGTTGTACGAAGAATTTCGTCGTAAGTAAAAAGAACCAAGCCTTAAGTAAGAAGAAATTCCAACGAGTAGCCTATTTTTTGCTTCCACAGTTTGCGAGCTATTAAATTTCCGCAAAGTACCAAGGCACTATCTCCCTCGTACAACACGTCGTCGTTGCCGCGAGTCCACGGAAATTCACACGTTGAACAAATTTTAAGCTTGTCCCCGAGTTGTTTCGTGCCAATTTATGCTTCAAGGCCGCATACTCGCGATAATTATCGATGTGATAACCGATAATTTCTTTCCATTTACTGTCTAGTTGAACGAACATTAAATTGTTCGCCGATCAGTGACAGGTTCCAAGCTGTCATGCTTTGGGGCTCATCGTACTTTGATGGGTGACGGCTTGTCATACGATTAATTGATGCATCACTTCGCGCACCCGGAGTTATATTTTCGATTAAATGATCAATTTAATAAGGGAGTAAAGCGAGGAAGTGGTGGTGGGTAAAAAAAGAATACGATCGTTGTGAGAAAACCAGAATTGAATTAAAATTCGTTGATGATACACATGAGAACGATTCAAAATGCCTCATCTCCGACAAATTGATGCAATTAGAATGGTATTTTTCTTTTAGAAAAATCGAGAACTGTTGTTAATGAATCCAATGAATTTGATAAACTAATTTAATTAATTTCATTACTTTCGGTTGTAATTCGAATGATTTATCATGTATTAATAATTAAATTTATCAACTTAATTAATGGATTCATTTAATTAAATGAATCAATCAAATTAATCTTTGCCTTGAACCAGTTGATGTAGTCAATTGTATTTTTCATGTGGGAAAATTGGAAACTCAAAAGTAATGGGTAATATTAAAAACAAATATATATATATATATACAGGATGTTTGCCACATGGACTGACCCATTTTTTGGTCAATTGAGGGTGTCATTTGCTAATTGTTTCACCCCTAGACCCCTAGACCCTATGTCCTAAGTGTCACGGTAATTGAGATATGATTTTTTTTATTGGCCCAAATTTCGCCTTTGAATTGTCATAACTTTTTAATTCGTGGTTGTAAGAGCACGAAATAACTTTATTTCTAACTAACTATATTATTTCTAACTAACTAACTATATCTAACTAACTATATTATTTTAACTAACTATTCTCTTTATTTTGGCCATGCAATGAATTATTTCTATGACGTGTAGCATACCGTTGGGAAGGATATAAACTAGCGGACTTTTAAAAACAAAGCCAAGTCCAAAACAGCTTTTATTTTTTTTTATAATGAATGTAGAAGTTGACATTTTTCATACATTTACGCAATTCTAAGATTTTGCAAGCCCATGAGTCATTTTCTGGAAACCAATTGTATCAAATAATGATTTACTTATAATAAACAAACATGGCAGGAAACAACAAACGTTATTTCGTCCTATTACAACCACGAATCAAAAAGCTATGACGATTTGAAGGCAAAATTTCGAGTAATGAAAAAAACGAAAAAAATACCATATCTTAATTACCGTGACACTTAGAACATAGAGTTTAAGGGTGAAAAAGTAGCAAAAGAGCCTCCCATTCCCCAACAAATTGTGTCGGTCCATGTGCCAAACACTCTGTATATATTCTTGCCACACTCACCGCCCCCAGAGTTGCCGTGTAGGTCGGTATTTGGACCATGATGGGCTCTCCTTCGTTCATCAGTAGGTCCAGAATTTTGCAAAAACCTTCCTGCGAGCCGGGCATAAAAATAACATCGAGATCTTTGACTAGTGGCTTGTGGCATCTCTCTTGAAATTCTCGATAGGTCCGTAAGAGAGGATGGTGTCTATAACCAAGAAGTTTACACCACCTTGAAGTTTATATCATTGGAATGCAACGAGAACTCTTTTTTATATTTTCACTTCCTCATGATTATTATTGTACGAAATATTTTTTTGCACATCTAAATTATAAATATATAAATGAGCGACTGAAAAAATGATTGATGGATTCTTGTAACGAAGATTAGTCGCAAGAAAATCAAGCAATTGAAAAGTAATCATTTGCATCTGCTAATCAAGTTCAATTATTTTTCAAACATTCCTTTTATAGATGGAAATTGTAAAAAAAACGTAACAATGTTCATTCAATGAAATCAATTGCTTGCCTGACTGTAGAATGTGATGTCAAGTAATAATATAAATTAATAAAAACTCTCATCGTTCGTAGCATTTTCTTGTAATTTTGAAAAATCCTACCCTTGGGAAGGTCCATACTGCAGAGAGGCATTTAAATCGCGGCCAGTCAGCTTTTTCAGTATGTCATCTGTATAGGTAATCGACATGGCCTTGATCGGAAAGGTCGCCGAGTTGGGCATTCCACCAGCGAACGTAATATGTTCCGGACGGTTTGATTGCATTTCCGCTGCGTTGCGAAAAAAACCGCATCAACATTTTTCCAAGCAATTATCAAAAATTGCAAGTAGCTATGAGCAAATAGCTATGAGCGACTTTGGAACGTTGATTCGACGGACGATGACGGGCTTACAATCAGCCCAATAGTAATTCTGATCGATGTCTAAAATCGTCAAAAACTCATTACTCACCGAATTTCCGAATCAAATTTTCACGGCGTCTGGCCACTTTTTTAGCGAAGAATTTCGTGTAATCCATAATCGACGTCGATGATTAATTTAGCGGTGGAATAATTTTTCCAATCCGGTCACCAACTTCCTTTGCCTTTGCGTATACGACGTGTCACTTTGTTAACTTGGCGGTTCTCGTGACGGAAGCGAGTGCACCAACTGCCTCCAATGAATTCCAACCAATAAATTTCGACGGACGAATGTGAGGCAAGAGTGAAGCTTAATCGCGATTAAATGCTTCGCGTCAGACTGTAGTGTAATGACGAACAATTCGAAAGACCGCCTGCGATCTCGAGTAATGTTCTCAACGACGTCAACGGACCAACAAACTCTGGAATCAAATCTCTCATTATACCCGGATAATGCTACAATAAACGCCTCCTTCTCCTCGTACCCCTTATCTCCTCCCCCTTTCTCGTCTTCGACATACATGATAGCGTGAACTGATATATCTGAAAGCGCCTCGCTACATTTCCTTTTTTTCACTGCACGCTCGGGCTTGAGCAAATACGTTATATTTCACATGAAATAATTAATTTTACTGCATCTGCTTCATTACTTTTGATAATCTCTCTTCGATTTTTTGGTATTTGGTAGATAAGTGAATTTTTTGGAAAAATGAGCGTAACATATTTGTTTTGCTTCTTTCTTATTTATTGGGTTATAAATTATGATGTTCAGTCGGGGAAAGCTGAAATTCACCCCCCCCCCCCCATAAGAAGTTATGGGGTTTTGAAGTTCGCGGAAACACGTGATAGAATCGGGCATTTTTTAACATTTCGACGCCTGTGTTGAGTTTGTTTGGGTTTTTGAAAACATTCGAAACTATTTTGAATGATTTTTTGCTCGCAATAAAATTGTTAATGAAACATTTCAGCTTCCCCCCGAGTGAATATCATCATTCATAACCCAATAAATGAGATACTCTCATTTATTGGGTTTTCTCATTTTTCGGAAAAGCTGCTTATTTAAAGAATTACCGATTTTTTTTCGAGCGGCACTAACACAATGATCTTTTTAAAAATTCGCTTAGTTTTGACTAATTTATGATTTGAGAACGTTGCTCTTGGAAATAGTGTACAATTTGGCCATAATTGTGTATTTTATTTATCTATTTGTGTGATATATAATTGATATTGTACAATTATTAGTTTATATTTTATGTTCGTTTATAAGGCCTTTTGGGATTTTTTTTTAGAATTAGAATTCAGTGATTTTTACTTATTGTGTAGGAACCTTGAGTGATTTCGTGATTGTTCATTTAGTTATTTATTTATTGATGATTCATTCATTTATTCGAGTAGTCGTTATAGTTCTTTATTTCCAGGTCTACCCTTGTGGATTATTACACAGTTCCAATGTACATCAATACCCTTTTTATTTATTCAAGTAATATATTACTAATATCATATAATTGTGCATTTATATTTCATATTCGCTTTTGAGATGTTCCACGAATATCTTTTTTCGTGATTAATTTTTAGAATTGATTGATTCCTAATTCTAGCCCAACACCTCATTAATTCCTGGGTAATTTTTTAATTGATATTTTCGTCCTTAAACAATCGAGGAGAGAGAACACGATCCCACAGTGATCTATACCTATCAAGATAATCGCAAATGATCAATGGATTCTTTTTATTGGTGCTGTAGAAAATGGATAAACCATTCATCTCATTCGTAACAATATTTTCGAATGCCCAATCACGTGTGTTTACTTTAACTGGGGGAAACACCACCTGCTCGTGAATAAGATTTATCTACAATAATTAGCGAATCTCAATCTCATCGCGACACATATTTGCGAGCTTGATTCGACTTATAATTACTTCAAGCCCCGCGCCACTGCAAAAAACAAGTGCGTTGTTTCAACACGTTTCCGGCTTGGAATTCTGTCGCCTATATCAACACATTTCCTCGTATGTTGTTCAAATCAACATACTTGTGCGTTTAATTTCGACACGTTTTCTCGTGTGTTGTTCAAACCAACATACTTATGCGTTAAGTTTCAACACGTTTTTTCGTGTGTTGTTGAAGCCAACATACTTATGCGTTAAGTTTCAACACGTTTTCTCGTGTGTTATTCAAATCAACGTATTTATGTGTTTAGTTTCAACACGTTTCTTCGTGTGTTGTTCAAATCAGCGTATTTATGTGTTCAGTTGCAACACGTTTTCGCATGTGTTGTTCAAATGAACGTATTTATGTGTTTAGTTTCAACACGTATTCTCGTGCGTCGTACAAATTAACATGCTTATACGTTAAGTTTCAACACGTTTCCTCGTGTGTTGTTCAAATCAACATACTTATGTGTTTAGTTTCAATACGTTTTCTCGTGTGTTGCACAAATTAACATGCTTGTGGGTTAAGTTTCAACACGTTTCCTCGCGTGTTGTTCAAATCGACATACTTATGTGTATAGTTTCAACACGTTTTCTCGTGTGTTGTTCAAATCAACATACTCATTCGTTTAGTTTCAACACGTTTTCTCGTGCGTTGTTCGAATCAACATACTTATACGGTTAGTTTCAACACGTTTTTTCGTGTTTTGTTCAAATCAACATACTTATGCATTTAGTTCAACACGTTTCCTCGTATGTCGTGCAAATCAACGTACTTATGTGTTTAGTTTCAACACGTTTTCTCGTATGTTGTTCAAATCAACATACTTATTCGTTTAGTTTCAACACGTTTTCTCGTGCGTTGTTCAAATCAACATACTTATACGGTTAGTTTCAACACGTTTTTTCGTGTTTTGTTCAAATCAAAATACTTATGTGTTTAGTTTCAACACGCGTTCTCGTGTGTTGTTCGAATCAACATACTTATACGTTTAGTTCAACACGTTTCCTCGTATGTCGGGCAAATCAACGTACTTATGTGTTTAGTTTCAACACGTTTTATCCCGCGTTGTTCTAAATGAACGCACTGCATGCGTGTTGGCTCAAGGCATCACAACCCGGTATGCCTTGAACCGGTGTAGAATCCCTACTATTATAAACGCGAAAGTGTATTTGTTGGCTTGTCCTTCTTTCACGCAGCAACGGAACAATGGAACGACGTCATATTTAGCATAAAGATAGTTTATGGGTCGGGGAGTGACATGCGGATGGTCGTAAAATACCATTTTATTGGCAAACTTTAGGGTGCATTACTGGTAACCCAAAGAACCTATAAAAATAGGTGACCCGCTAGCGGCCGACGATAGTAGGCAAGACGTGTAAGCAGTGTTCGTCCAGAGATGCAGTACAAAGCGTGTTGTTTTTATACACAGAAACAAACAGTACCTATTGTTTCAACGCATCTAGCGTAGTAAAAATCTGCGATGCGTGTTACGCGTTGTGTCATCAGCCGGATGATATACCTTTTTTTTACAGTGCGGATAAGAATCTCAACACAAGCATTTGCAGTATCTACATACGTAGCAGCTTTATCTAAAGCAGCGCCAAGGAAAAGAAAATTTATCAATCTGTAGATAAAATATGCGCGGCATGCAAAAAATAACGAGTGGCCACTTTAGCTTATCAAACGTTTTTATACCAATAAAAAGTTAAAGGTCATCCTACATGGTTCCTCTTCGACCAATCACCGCTAGTACAACTCATAGCTCTTATTTTCATTATCAATATTTGTCAGGCTATGCGTGGTTGGCATGATTGGAGTATTTTGCCGCGGATGCCAATTTAGTTGTTGACTTTCCCCTTTCCGCGAATGTTCTCGCGAGCCTGACGTCTGTACCGTCTGTTTGATGGCTTTGTATCGACGACACGTGTAAGCAAAGAGATCCGCTCGGTTAATCAGTTTCGTCAGCGCTTCGCTAGCCAAGTCTATGGAAGAGCTCGGGTCTCACAGCCTTCGTAGCTAATTGCGAAATTAACGTTGTTACAATTGACCAATGTGCTCTGCTCTCACTGCCACACCTTTGCCGCAGCAATTACGATGACCGCGTCCTTCTTTCTGGCATCCTATTTCCAATTCGCGTACATCGACGTCCTTTAATTTACGAGACTGCTCGAAATTAGGAGCGAAACTTGGAAGCACTCTTTGGCAATGTGAGTTAGCCAGAAAAATGAATTCTCGTTTTGCAAAATTATTAAAAATACGTGTAAAAATGTCACAAAAAGTGCATTGTGTAATAAATAATCGTGTTCTTAGCAAATTATTGGGTATTACATTTATATATATAAAATACATAAATTAATATCAATAAAAATAGGGATAAACAAAAATATTTTAATATCTTAAAAAGCCAGAAAAAATACTGGAATTAATATATATATATATCCAAATAGCATTTTCACGGCTAGGATTGACGAATAATAACGCGATCTTTCTTGACACCTCAGTTTATTGAATTAATTTCATCAACTCTTTTTTCAATCTGCGTAGCAACATTTAAGTGAATTAACAAAAACAAAAATATCTTTATAACGACTTTTCTTTTAGATACACCTTACTTGCCCATGCACCGTGGCTCGTGACATTTTCAAATAAACGGCACGCATTTTTTCTTTACTAAAATCTAAGATACACGAACAGTAGAGACTCTTCAAATAAAAAATTTAATTAATTTCTGGAAAAAAACCATTGCACGTGGAAAGCATCGCGAGGAATATTCTTTGATAGAATAATAAAAGCTCGAGTTTACTTTTCATTCCTGGCTCTTGTAATTCCGTCGGGAGACATCTGAGTCTGCAATAAGAAAAAAAAGGAGGGAAAAGAAGATCTACATCAAAGTACTGTGAGTCGAGGCACTTGAATTATATCTTATCTCGCAGTGGAAAAACGTCGACCTCGGAGCTCGTATGGAGTGCTACATGTTGAAGCATCAACGATAAGGATTGCAAGCTCGTGGTCGTTTTAGATGTGCTGTGCCAACGAAATTGTACGTTATTTACGATAAAAGCTCGTTTGACATCAACTCGCATACGGGTGTCTCATTCAGAAATTATCGCGCATACGTTTTCAATGGTAAGTTAGATTTCGTAGGAATTCCGAGCGCTATCGGATGAAATGAAATGATGAATAGATAAATGGTTGCTTAAAAAGAGAAAAGGTTCATTGACCTACCGGGTGAAGTTTCGGCGATAATCGATAGGGATTTTCGATCTGGTTTATTGGAAAAAAACAGAAAGCAGGATATCCCTTTAACGTGGATACAGTAGGAGTTTATGTATCCGACGATAGTGGGCTCGCGGTCGATCTGCGGCGTCGGCGATCTCCCATGAAGCACCATTGTCCAGGATCAGTACTCGGATGGTGACCGCACCGCAGGAAGGCCCTATTTTGCCGAGTTTTCGATGGTAGAGGAAGGTACGGTAAGACGGGGGGGGGGGGGGGGGGCTCTAAGGTTTTTCAATTGATGAAACGAGCATTTTTTAGTAGTACTTATAAACTGTTATTAAAATAATGAATGCACCTTACTCTTTCATAATGGTATGATATAAAATAGAACAATATAACTTTCCTTGTTAAAATAATTAAATTAAAAAATCATCTCTTTTGCCCCATCATGCCTCTAGGGACCAGATGCCCTAGGGGTAAGATGGGGCACCAACAGTCGACAGTACTTCAGTTTTCCTTATTATCACAATAAGGACAAATATGCCCAGAATCATCGTTCTCATTTTCCACACCAACATAACCGGTAGTAGCAATCACTTTTGATCTCGTTTTGGGTATAATACTAACCCAGGTTTCATCACGATTGTATATTTTATCTGGAGTCAATTAGTAATCATCCAGTATTATCCCTGGTAGCTCAAAAGCTCAAAGAATGTTCACGCAGAAACCTTGTTGATACCAGCAGCTCGAGCTGCGGACGTGCTTTCAGGTCTTCTGAGACTCAAATCAGGGTGACGTTTCGAAAAGTCTCTCATCTAGTCTTTGTCAGATCTCCCTTTTTTCAATAAATTTGTGATGTTTGTTATTGCGGGCGGCTAACTGATATCGAAACTTCTGTAGTTTTAAAGTAGTCAATCGCAACTTCTGTAGTTGCAAAGTAGTCAATCCCAACTTCTGTAGTTCTAAAGTAGTCAATCCCAACTTTCGTAGTTCCAAAGTAGTCAATTCCAACTCCTGTAGTTCCAAAGTAGTCAAATAATAATCGACTCTCCACCTCCTTAAAAGAGACAAAATTTTATTCTTTTTCTTTCTTTTTGCGGACGGCGAACTGAGAGCCCAACTTCTGTAGTTCCAAAGTAGTCAATCCCAACTTCTGTAGTTCTAAAGTAGTCAATCCCAGCTTCTGTCGTTCCAAAGTAGTCAATCCCAACTTCTGTAGTTCCAAAGTAATCAAACCCAGCTTTTGTAGTTCCAAAGTAGGCAATCCCAACTCCTGTACTTCCAAAGTAGTCAAGCAATAATCGTTTCTCCACCTCCTTAAAAGAGACGTTTTCTTCTTTTTCTTTCCTTTTTGCGGACAGCTAACTGATATCCCAACTTCTGTAGTTCCAAAGTAGTCAATCCCAACTTCTGTAGTTCCAAAGTAGTCAATCCCAACTTCTGTAGTTCCAAAGTAGTCAATCCCAACTCCTGCAATAATCGACTATCCACCACCTTAAAAAAAGACTTTTTCTTCTTTTTCCTCTTTGGTAAAAGTAGTTTGAATGGAGCCAAACGCTAGTTTGACACTGCAGAATTGATTTTCATTTTTTCTAGCTAACATCATTCAGCCTTCTAGAGTCGTTTGAAGGAACGCCATCAATCATGTTAGCTAATTTATAACCTTTGTTCCATCGTGAACCGTCTTTTCCATATCTTCTGACGAGCATCCGCCTCTATTTGTTTTCCTTCGGCAATTTCGAAGGATTTTCTGAAAGCCACTGAAACGAAAATATATATCGGTAAGGAATGTTATAAAAAAACTGGTCTAGGGCAAGATAGGGTACCCCATACCCCATCATGCACCAACCGTACTTTTGAAATAAGTTTTTGTTTGAGGTTATGAAATGAACGCGACCGGTACAATACTGATGCAAAATTAAAGTTAATAGAACACAGTACGCGATCAATTGATGACATACTATCGATAATACATATTCTACGAACAATCACGTATCCTATATAACCAGAAAACTGGAAAAAAATATTTGTTTACTCATAGAACGTGCACCTCCCGGTTTCCAACAATTGGCTCCTTGAAAACCTTTATGGTAAGGCCGCGAGATTCCGTTAGTAGTATCATCAAGCACTAATGGGACATCGATATACCCTGGGCCTTACCCCGCTATCCCATTGACCCCTAATTAAACTGAAATTCAGTGAAATGTAGCTGCCTGCATTAGCCCAGCCTTGTGCAAATGTTTTACAGCAGAGCATCAGCGAGAAGTGAGCAGCACTCTTGGGAGCCTCCACAGAACTGGAAATAGTAGATCTGGAATTAGATTAGTGAAGTGCGACAGGGAGTGATAGGTAAGGGTTCAATTGAGAAAGATGACCCGTGAAGGAATTCGTTGGGGAATCTCCAGATCCTACCACATCCCTTTAGATGTATATACTCATTATGTCTATCTACATAATTTGTATAGAAAGTTCAATGTACAGAATACGATGGGATCCATCAAGAATCGTATCGGACTCTGTTCGGTAATGTGACAATCCTTTGGGATGCATATTGGATTCTTACATTCCAATGAGGAGTCCCGATGAGAATCCAATATACGATCGTGACGTTTTAGTCTAGGGATGCGATGACGCATTGGAACTCTATCTGGAAGTAGGCATATGTAAGGGAATCCAAGGGGATCCCAACGACAATTTCTGCACGGGATACGTAAAAACTCTTAAGGGTATATGATTGAGTTATGGAAATAAAACAAAATGAGGCCCCTGTTTGCAAAAGGAACACATTGGATTGCTGCTTTGTGCTTTAGGCAAGTTTCTTTGGAGATTCCTTTTCCAGGCAGGCAGAACGGGTATTCTTTCCATTCCCTCATTCTGTAATCTTGATGCATTGCTGAAAGGATTTGGATTACGTGGCTGGTGAAACATGACAATCAGATTTAAATATATTTGTAACATTTATTCCAATTTATTAACACCTTGTGTCTGTGAGAATGTGTGATGTTTCGTATTTTTGTTTGTCATTCTCTCTCCTCCCTTTTCTCAATTGTTAATACTTTAACTTGGTGCGCAACGTTAGTCACTTATTTCATTCTCGTGTTTGCAAATGCGCGTGTTTGTCGTGTGAAATGTTGTTGGCCCGTTGTTTTTGTTGTTTCTCTGTTTTCTCTTCCATCTTCTTCAACGTCTCAAATAACATTGGATAACTTATCGTAGTTATTGCGCGACAAACGTCCCGTTCGATAGTGATTTTTGTTCATTTCATTCGTACATGTACGTTCCGTTTGTTTAAAAATGTTCTCTCGTATCGTTCTTGAATCGGCGCCTTCGCAATGGAGAAACGAATTAAAAAAAAACGTAGAAACAATACTTCAACGTTACATCGGTCTTTCGCGCGTGGGTAAAGGATCGCAAATCGAACGGGGCCCTTGTCCCTCGGGACTCTCAACGATCGAGAGAACGAACGATCGATTTACTCGAGAAGACGAACGAGAAGATAAAAACAAAGTATAATTGTTAAAATACAAACGTAGCATGGAATTATAGGTAATATAGAAATGAAAAAAATATATTTCATTATATAACGATCTTGTTCAACGCTTTCGTAAAAATGTAAATACATTCGATCGAGTCATATTCATATATATCTGTATACGTTTACGAGCATTTCCGTTAGTCCGCAAATACAACGGTCGAAAAACGGCTGTTTAGTCAGTGGTCGTTCTCTCGTCCATCAAACTTCCACCCTCGACTCTTGAGGCCGCTTTCGATTACTGTTTAGTCATCGCTTGTTTTTTTAAATATTTATTCATACTTCTCGATTCATCGATGCTTTTTTATTTCTCACTTATATATTCGTTCCTCGAATATTCTGCGAGTCGTATCCAACCCTCGGTAGACTCGTCTATTATTTATTAGTGTTAATTTTCTCTCTCTCTCTCTCTCTCTTTCTCTCGCTGTTCGTCGATTCCCACTAGATATTATTTACAAAACGGGATCTCCAACGAACGCACCTAAATCAAAACCCTCGCTGCACCTAATATACACGATTTTCACGGGATATCTTCTTTACACATTTTTTATAGTTCTTTAAGTTTTCTCGTTTATAGCGTGTTCGACGGCGTGTCACGTACTCTCACAAAAAGTTCATACATACGTTAGTTTTTCTTCTTATTCTCACTTTCTCATTTTCTACTCGTGCTCGCACACGCGCACGCATTTTTAAGAGCATACTCGACAATTGCACCATTTCTCTGCCTCCGTTTCGCATTCGCCAAAATTTGTACCCTGATCGCGTCATCCACCTCCGATCTCCCTTTGCAAAATTTCTCAAGACGCGACGCGTTTTCCTGACGTCGAGGCAAATGTTTGTACACGATCGCAGTCACGAGCTGCGGACAGAGGCAAGAGTACTTAGTTCGTGAAACAAGTGGAAAGGAAAATCTCGAACGGTGACGGAATTTATCAGTACTTTGGGCTACGGTCCTAAAATTGATGTAGAGCGGTGTCCTGAGACGCGCTTGTAATTTTTTCACGTTAGAAAATAGTTGTTAGGATGTTAGAATTAAATGGAAAATGGCGAGAGAGAATAAAAATCCAAAGCAATAAGGAAATTGAAATGAACTAGAAACGCCGATATGTAGAAATATTATTACCTGAATTTAGAATAGTGTAATTGAAATCCTCAATTTTAAAATGAAAAATTGGTAATTGGAATTCTAAATTAGATTTATAGAGTTGGAATTCTAAATTAGATTTATGGAGGTGGAATTCTAAATTAGATTTATAAAATTGGAATTCTGAATTATATGTCTAGAATTGCAATTCTAAATTACATGCCTAGAAATGGAATTCTAAGTTAGATTTCTAGAATTGCAATTCTAAATTGGATATCTAGAATTTGAATGCGAAATCAGATGTCGTAAATGAAAATTCTCAATGACATTTCTAGAATTGCAAGTCTGAGTCAGATGTCTAGAATTGGAATTCTAAAATGGATGTCTAGAATTTGAATTCTAAATTAGGTGTCTAGAATTGGAATTCCAAATAAGATTTCTGAATTGCGATTCCGAATTAGATGTCTAGAATTGGACTTCTAAATTCGATGTCTAGAAGTGGAATTCCAAATTATAATTCTAAAATTGCAATACGTCCTTAAATTTCTGAATTTGGAACTCGAATGTTAGGTTTCTAAATCCAGAATTATGCAATTAGAATTCCCAATTTATAATTGTCAAGTTGGAATTGCAAATTAGATTTTTAGAGTTGGCATTCTAAATTAGATTTATAGAATTCTATGATCTGCAATTCTAGACATTTAATTTAAAAATCCAATTGGATTTCTAAATTAAATGTCTAGAATTGTGACTCTAAATTGGATGCCTAGAGTGGGGATTCTCAATTTAAAATTTCAAAATTCGAATTCCATATTAGATTTATGGAGTTGGAATTCTAAATGAGATTTATAGAATTGCAATTTCAAATGATATGTCTAGAATTGGAATTCCAAATCAGATTTCTTAAATTGGAATCATAAATTAGATTTAGAAAATTGCAATTCTCAATTCGATGTCAAGAACTGGAATTCTAAATTAGACGCCTAGAAGTGGAATTCCAAATCGTAGTTCTAAAATTGGAATTTTTACTTACATTTGTAAATTTGGAACTCGAATATTAAGTTTCTAAATTCAGAATTATGCAATTAGAATTCCGAATTTATAATTATGAAGTTGGAATTCTTCAATTGGGAAGGGTAATACGTAAAAAGCCGCAGAAACGTTGAAACTCAGGAAAAAGATACCGATAGATAGGATCTTCGGACTAGGCGTTTCAGTAATCATCACAGAGTGTCGAGATACATAAGGTGCACGTAACGATAATGTCGTGTGAGTGTCTCTAAACAGTTCCTTATTACTCTTAAAGTCCTAGCGTCGAATAGTAGAAAAATTATAAAAGTACGAAGGTCTAGTTTAAAGCTCACGCGAGAGATTATAATGCGATGTGAACGCATGTGGCCATAATGTTTCTCATGTTTTTTTCCTTCTGACTTTTAATTTCAATACCCGTGCAGAATTGAAGCCTCGACTAAGTTGGCAATGATTTACGCACACCCACAAACGCATACACATACACACACGTCATTCGATGATTTTGTGGTCTTCTTTGTCCCTCTGGTTATCTGTTTCGTCGATACAAATAGACTCGTAATGGAAAATTAATGGCTACGATTTGTACCACGAGAATGTCAGCACTTGTGTGGTCGGGGAATTAAAAAAAATCTTTTTGGCAAATACGAACGGAACATCTTTGAGCACAGAAATTGCCGTAATTGAGAATCCGGATATTGGTACCCGTGCTAAATGCACGTTGCTGTAAAGGGAAGTGTCGCAAAACTTTGAGAACTTGTTGCATTTTTATTCTTCGTTACTCAAAGATTTTTATTTTTCTATCATTTTGAGGGATGAAGCGTCGGGGATCGAAATAATTGGCTGCAGATAATAATGCTCGCAGAAGAGTTACACAAGTTGAGCTTTTTTTGGCAGCACAATTGAACGCAAATACGGTTTTACGTGATGGTGAACTGATGATAATTTTTAAAGGGTATACTATTTTTGAGATTCATGGGTATTGTTATATCTAAATTTTAAAACATTAGTTTTAAAAATTTTTTTTGCGCAAAAATCAAAATTTCTATTCATGTAGATTTTTGTATTTGACATTGTCAATATGGGAATATGAAGTTTTCAAAAATTTAGTCAAAATCGCGTGTCGAAAGTTAGACAGTAATACCAGGTCGTACGATCGTTTGGTGGGGAGGTGATCTTCATAAGTACAGTTAGTAAAATTTTTTAAATTCGTACGACAAAATTAATATATCGCGACGAATATGAGATTGATCTTTATAAATTCACTTCAAGGGTCCAAAGTAATTTGCAGTACTGTAAACAACACCTGTTCTTCCATTATATTTCGTCAATTCGTTACGAACCTCCATTTCCATATTGCCTTATTTATTTAAACATCGGTGCTTTTTTTCCAACCCAAATGAATGCAAAATCAATCTGTTTTATGCAAAAAAAGTTTAAAAACGAAAATTGTACACCGATGCCGTTCAATTTTCGTGCATTTTAAGAAAAAAGGTAAATATTCGGAAGTGGGGCTCCTGCTAGAAGCAGGCTAATTTTTGTTTGGGTTTCTTTGGGGTTGTTTAAGATTGTTTGGGGTTGTTTAATATTGTTTGGGGCTGTTTAAGGTTGATTAGCGTTGTTTGGGTTTGTTTGTACCCTTGAATAAAATTAACCTGATTCTAGCAGGAGCCCCACTTCCGAATACTTACCAAAAGTAAAGATCTTTAAATAAAGTAAAAAAACGTATATTTGAAACTCGGTAAAGCGAGAAGCAAAATATGTATTGCGAATTTATATGTATACGTAAATATCAAATTTACAATAATTATTATGGAAAACTTATACGAAGTTGATTAACGTGTCAAATCAAATGTAAATTATTTTAGATTTTTTAAAAACAATGGTGAATCAGAACAATTCAATGACATGAGAAAAAAATTTAGTGGTCCGAACCGCGCGCCGTTGTATTTCAATTTAAAAACCGTAGAATGAAAACTGAACTGGAGAGAAAATTCAAAAAATTCCGCACCCATTACTATCCGTAGCTTGCCATTTCGATTAATTCCCCATAACGAAATCGTGAGATAACGGCAAAATCGAACACCGCGAGGCTCGATGGAGAGCGTTAGGATTTCGAGAACGAATCTCACATATCTGTACACGCATGCATATACGTACGACAAAAATACGTTTGGCAAACTCGCCATTTGGTATACCGGCCCCGTAAATCCGGAACATGCGAAACGTCGATAAATCACAATGGCTTTTTGCGCAAAACAATATTACGAACGCAATGTACGTGTATCGAGGCTCCCTCTCTCGCGCGAGAAATACGAGCTTTGTTTTTCCTTCTCAATTTTTTTTTGCTTTTCGACTCACGAACGCGCGAGATCCGTGTGGAAGAAGTGCGACAGGAAGAAGGCACCGAGAAATAATTTTTCTTCTACCGTTGATCGATTTCCGAGAGAGAGAGAGAGAGAGAGAGAGAGAATATAGGAAGACAAAAATCGTCAAGAAATCGAAAGTTTTTTGTCGCTAGGTCATTTTTTCAGGGCTGCGTGGCTTAGCTGGTTGTATGGATTGGATTTGCTCGTCGATCAGTAAATTTGTCGTATTCTTCAATTGTCATAATCGTCTCAGATGTACTCCATAGACTGGACATTTTATTCGGACGCCAAGGCATGTGAAGAAGGGAGTTTCATTGATTTATCAAAAGGAAAGAAAAAAGTATCCAAATCTTGCACTTTTTATTATTCGAATGTAGTGTTTCCATCAAGATCACAGATATCTAGAAGAGTACGCGAATGATAGTGGAATTGACTTTTTCGAATTAGAATGCTATAATAGGAATTTCAAATGGAATTTCTAAAATTGAAATTCTAAATAAGATTTCTAAAATTGGAATTCTAAATGAGATTTATAAAATCGGGATTCTAAACAAGATTTATAAAATTGAAATTCTAAATGAGATATCTAAAATCGGAATTCTAAATGAGATTTCTAAAATTGGAATTCTAAATAAGATTTCTAAAATCGGAATTCTAAATTAGATTTCTAAAGTTAAAATTCTAAATAAGATTTCTAAAATTGGAATTCTAAATGAGATTTCTAAAATTCGAATTGCATATTAGATTTTTTAAAATTGGAACTCTCAATTAGATTGCTAAAATGGGAATCCTAAAACATATGTCCGAAATTGGAATTCGAACGAGATGTGATAAAATGATGAACTTCTAAAATTGGCATTCGATATTGGATGTTTCTAACTAAAATTTTGAAATCGTTTTCTAAAATTTGAACTTAAAATTATTTACCTATAATCGGAATTCGAAATTAGATTTCTAAAATATGAATTCGAAGATTAGATTTCCAAATGCAGAAGTCTAGAATTGGTTTTCCAAATTTAGTATTATAGAATCAGAATTGACTGTTAAATTTTTTTGAAGAACAAACCTATCTCAATTTTTTTGGATCACCTTTTCTGTGATGTGATCCTCTAAACGTACCCTTTCTTCTGAAATGTGATCTCCTCTAAACGTACCCTTTCTTTCTGAAATGTGATCCTCTAAACGTACCCTTTCTTGGATGTGATCCTTAAAAATTCGCTTGCATCCACCACGATCCTTGGAGTATTTTCAATGCGGGCGCAGTTTGGATTTTCTACATGGCTTTTTCCCCCAGGGCTGAAAAAAACTACGCATTCTTTCTTAAGCAGGAATTTTTGCAAGGAGGCAAAATTAAGCAGAGGCTTAATTTTATCATTTTATCACATCTCGTTCGAATTCCAATTTTGGACATATGTTTTAGGATTCCCATTTTAGAAATCTAATCGAGAGTTTCACGTTAAGAAAATCTAATTTGCAATTCGAATTTTAGAAATCTTTCTTGGAATTTCAATTTTAGAAATCCCATTTATAATTCCAATTTCAGAAATCTCATTTAGAATTCCAATTTTAGAAATCTCATTTAGAATTCCGATTTTAGATATCTCTTTCAGAGTTCCAATTTTAGAAGTCTTATTTAAAACTTCGATCCTAGAAATCTCATTTAAAATTCCTATTTTAGATTTCTAATTCGAAAAAGTAAATTCGAAAGCAGGAATTTTTGCAAGGAGGCAAAAATTCCTGCTCAACGAAGAATTCGTAGTCTTTTTTCTAAATCAAAACGATTCAGAGGAGTGATTTGTATTCGTACCCGTAATTCAATGCAAGATTAAAGAAGCTCAATGATGCGTCCAAGGTGCGGACTTATAAGCCGCAACTTTTACATATAAACTGGTGAATGTAAATTTGCAGATATAATTTGTCATTTGTTAACATTATGGTCAGATGACATAAATGCTTAAGAATATGAATCATTTTCGTTTAACAAATATGAAAAATATTTGTTTAACAAATCTTAACACTCGTTTAACAAATATGAAAAATTATTAATTATAGTGAGAGAATAAAATCACGCATAATTATTGCGTAAAATGCATGTCCAGTGAAAAAAAATGTCTACCTGCAGTCCAGTATGAAAATGCATCTCAAATAATTTCTCGCACGAGAAGTGATGAAAAAAAAAATTGAAGGTTCACCAGGCGTGAGGATCATCCTCAAGAAATTCGCGAACATGTTGGACTCCGCATATTTGTTTCGCCCGAACGAAAAACGTTTCTCCAATGGGTTCACTGACATTGATGCCTTAGGGGCTGCTCAGCAGAACCAGGAATTGAATTGCCGGCGGAGCCTCTCAAAATTTTTTTTTCAAGCTTGTGAAATAAATAATTTAGCAGGCGAGCTTTGAGTTTCCCAAAAATGCTCGATCCCAAGATCTAAGCTGTCGCAAAAAAATCGTATATTTTCGTAAAGGATCGAGAGAATTTTCTCCTACTTCGGGAATCTTTGATTTACAGCACTTTGGAGCACAAACGTTCGAAGAGTCGAAGAGTTCGTCCGGAGAATGTCGATCGAAGGTGACATTCATTTAACCTTGAGAGCGAAACCAAAAAATTAGTCCGGATGACCTACAAATGCCCTTCAAACCGACTAAGCCACAAAGCCTCTTTATTAAAGCAACAGACACACGCACCTCATTCCTTTCTTCCCTCTCGCTCACTTTCTCTACCTCGCTACAATACGCACCATCACTTTCACCCCTTAACATCTCGTTTCAATTTTCATTTTTACCATACTCTCCACTCAAAGCACTCACGAAAATCATGCAAATTCACGCATTCGTCCAGCCAGGCGAAACGCAGTTCGTTTTTTTTTCTTTTTAAATTGTTTTCAATAATTATATATACATATATTTATTTATTTATATATATATATGTATATGTATGTGTATGTATATGTATATATATATATATATATATATATATATATATATATATATATATATATATATAATTTATAGATCTTCGACTAGACACGGTTTGATTGTTACATTTGGCAATTCGGCAGCACTTACGAGTTCAAGCTCCTTTTTTCCTTTTTTTTAAATCACGGGTCAAAGGCGACGTTTCGGGAGAGCGTCGACCCGCGAAATTACCACAAAAATCCATCCCGAGATATTTTCAAAAATGTGCGAGACTCTAGTCTTTTTTTTTAAAAAGATTTGTCGTCATAAAACTCGCAATTTGCGATGACATTGAAGTTTGCATCGTTGTAATGCAACGAAAATTAATTATTCAACCGATTTTGGATGCTCCAGTCACTCAAATATTTTCATATATTATAAACTTGCGGCCTCAATTTGTAAAAAGGGCTTTGGAGAATGATAAAAATAAAGGGGTAAAAGATTAATCAAAATACGGAGTGTCTCCCCGACCGGTTATCGGACGAATAAGCGTATGTTATTTGTCCGGATAGCGGCTCAGTTCACGCCGTATTTCCAGTAGGCGTACATATTATTGTGAGTCGTGTAAGCTAGTATTCGGACGAATAACATATATATAATTGTCCGGATAGATTGTGTTAAATTGTTAAACAAACTATCCGGAAGAATAATTTACACGTAGTCATCCGAAGAAAATCTTTATCATTTTGTTTGGGTTTGGGTTGGTTGGTTGCGTTTGGATTTGGGTTTGTTTAGTTTGGGTTGGTTGGTTTTGTTTGGGTTTTGGTGTTTTTTTTGGGCTTGCGTTGTTGGGGTTTTGTTTGGGTTTGTGTTGTTTGGGCGCGTGTGTTTGGCTTGGGTTGATTAGTTTTGTTTGGGTTTGGGGTTGTTGGGTTTGGGTTTGTTTGCGTTTTTCATTTTGGGTTTGTATGTTTGGTTTTGGGTTGAGTCTTTTGGGTTTGGGTTTGTTTGCGTTTCTCATTTTGAGTTTGTATGTTTGGGTTTGGGTTGATTTGTTTGGGTTTGGGGTTTTTTTTTGAGTTTGTTTGCGTTTGTCATTTTGGGTTTGTATGTTTGGTTTTAGGTTTGGGTTTGTTTGCGTTTCTCATTTTGAGTTTGTATGTTTGGGTTTGGATTTATTTGTTTGGGTTTGGGGTTTTTTTGGGTTTGCTTGCGTTTGTCATTTTGGGTTTGTATGTTTGGGTTTGGGTTGATTTGTTTGGGTTTGGGTTTGTTTGCGTTTGTCATTTTGGGTTTGTATGTTTGGTTTTGGGTTGATTCTTTTGGGTTTGGGTTTGTTTGCGTTTCTCATTTTGAGTTTGTATGTTTGGGTTTGGGTTGATTTGTTTGGGGTTTTTTTTGGGTTTGTTTGCGTTTGTCATTTTGGGTTTGTATGTTTGGTTTTGGGTTTGCGTTTATTGGGCTTGGGTTTGTTTTCGTTTCTCATTTTGAGTTTGTATGTTTGCGTTTGGATTGATTTGTTTGGGTTTGGGGTTTTTTTGGGTTTGTTTGCGTTTGTATGTTTGGGTTTGAGTTGATTTGTTTGGGTTTGTGTGTTTGGGATTGTTTGTTTGGGGCGTTGTACAGCGTGCACCGCGTGAAATTAGCTGCCGTCCGGACAAATAACATACGCTTATTCGTCCGATAACCAGACGGCTAGCCTCAGCGATAAAAATATCGTTGCCTTAGAACGAAGGAAATTTCAACGTCATGATTTGCGTTTATCGATCGAGAAGTTCTCCTTTCTTGTTCGCTTGTGTTTTCGGGATCATTGATTTACACTAACTTCCTTTTTTTTGTTCTCCCTCTTTCGCTCTCGCTGTTTCTACATAGACAACCGCAAATTTCTCTTATATCGACGCTCGTTTTCGGTTTCCACATTATTATATACACCTAGCTATGATACAGTTTTGTTTCGGTACAGAGAGGTCCTCTCACTTTAACGCGTAGTACTCGTATATATATATATGACCTTCGTAATTTTTTTCTTATTTCGGACTCTATATGCATTTTTCAAGCTACACCCTTGCCAGCAAGGGGCTGCGCAGTTTCACTTTTTCCACTTTGTTATCGTCAACGTCTCGTTTCCTTACTCCCTTGTTACCGACTACGTATACACGCGTTACGCGTGCATGCATAAAAAATACACACGCACCCGGGCACGCGTTGATTTTATAACAAATGTATTCTAGAAATGTTCTTCGATCGTGCTTCGTAAATCGTGGAGATCGACAGAGCGCGAGGGCAGCCCCCGCGTTTCTAAAAATAAAAAGAAGAAAATAAGTAGGAAAAAAAATTCTATCGCAGATTTCCTATTATTATTATTCTTTCGTTTAACGTTTCGTCCGAACAATAGTATTTTTTGTTGTTTTTTTTGCCCCGAGAGTTCCTTGATTTTTCCTCTGAAATTCTAGATCCCTTATTATTCTTACAATTACCGTACGCAAGAGGAATATAGACACGTACACGCACACCCAAAACGTTACTTTACAGTAGTACACGAATGTTAACGCCGCCACGTTACTTCCTCTCTAATAAATCAATCTGGCCTAACCCGCGCTTTTTATGGTTGTTTAAATTTATCATTTTATTTTATTTTTACCGTTAGTATTATCATTATTACTATTATTATTATCCTGTGGACTCCAGTTTGCTTAATTGTTTGCCAAACGTTTATACATATGTGATTTTGTTGACTTCTGTGTTTGTGTTTTTTTTTTCATTCTTTGTGCGTCAAATGCACTCGTCGCTGGCCAGGCTTTCGCGGGGGTGGGACTCTGTCTTTTTCCCTTGCTCGCTCTCTTTATCTCTCTCTCTCTCTACCTCTCTTGCTCTCGTTGCAATTTCTCACTCGAAGGAAGAATACGTAACGCTCGCTGTCATGCTGCTTCTTTTTTTTATTTATTCGTAGTGTTGATATTATTGTTAACGTTATTATTTATATTTTTTTCCTCATTCTTCGCTTTCGCGGCGTTTTAGCTGCCGCAGGAATTTTTGCCCGCTTTCGACGTCGACCTATGGAAGCTTATCGTTTCTTTCTTCCTGCATCGAAGCTATTTTTTTCGCATTCCCGTTCCAAACTATAGCTACTACTCTGCTCAGCCAAGTGAGCGCTTGACAAAGCTTCCTTTTGATTATAATTTAGTGCTGCTGTGTGTGCATTTGCGTTCGGGCGTCCGTACGTGCGAAAAAATGCTCGGGGTACTGTTTTTCCTTGAGGAAATAAATTGGGAACGTCGTAAAAACGCGGTTGTACAGAATAACGTTTATGACAAGTAACGTTCGGAAATGTTTACGTATGTTGCCAATTGTAAAATTTACTATTTCGAATCAGGAAGGTTAAAAAAATTTCAATTATCGTATCGTAATTTCAAATTATATTTTTTCAATTAGAATTCTGAAATTATATTTCCAAAATTTTGTTTGAAAATGAGATTCTTAAATTTGAGATCCTTAACTAGATCAGTAAAATAAAAATCCCAAAATAGAATTCCGAAATTAGAATTCTAAAACTGTAATTTGAAATTGAATTTTAAACATTTGCATTCTAAATTAGATTTCTAGAATTTAAATTCTAAAATACATTTCTAAAATTCGAATTCCACATTTTCAAAGAAAAAGAAATAATGGCTGGGGATTGTAGGCCAATAGTGCACATGACAAACCCTTCATGGCTCGAAATCGGGGCTTTTTTTCTTCGAGGCAAAAGATTCGGTCGTACAGAATAACGTTTATGACAGATACCGTTTAGAAATATCTACACGAGTTCGTGACCAATTGTAGAATTTACCATTTCGGCTTAGGAATGTAAAACAATTTTTTTTATTGTAATTTCAAATTATATTTTTTCAATTTAGAATTCCAAATTAGAATTCTGAAATTATAATTCCAAATTAGAATTCTGATATTATAATTCCAAATTGGAATTCTGAAATTATAATTCTAAAATTTTATTTGAAAATTAGAATTCTAAAATTGAAATCCTAAACTAGATTCCTAAAATCAAAAATCAAAATTCTAAAATTAGAATTCTAAAACTGTAATTCGAAATTGAATTTTTTAATTTTGAATTTTAAATTAGATTTCTAAAATTGTATTTTAATATTAGGTTTCTAGAATGGGAATTCTAAATTACATTTCTAATATTCGAATTCCATATTTTTAAAGAAAGAGATAATGGCTGAGGATTGTAGGCCAGTAGTGCACAGGATAAATCCTTCATGGCCCGAAATCGGGGTGGTCAATTTTTTCAAAATTCATTGGGAAATACTAGAAACTAATAAATCCTGTCGAATAATTGAACGGTCCAACTGTTTTTGAAAATCGCAGGGCTATGTTCCTTGATGATCACGACAGGACGAGTCGTTTTTTGACAGCTGCTAATTCGTCGATGGCAATGAACGTTGATTTCTATCGCGTATCTTTTATCGAAATAAAATCTATTCAATAACAAAGTGCCTTTCTTACACAGCCATCGAGTGTGTGCATTCGACGTACGTCCACGCAATTTTACCTGGGTTGGTATTCAAATAACACTGGATCAGAGACGGATTAGCTTTTTTATACCATTTTTATTGCAAAAAACGTTGCTCGGCTTGTACCCTTTAGATACCCTATCATCATTTATTTTTCGTGAGACTCATTGATGAATCATTTTAGTCATTAGTTGCAGAATCGTCGCTTTTTTCTTGTCTCATGTTGATTGAATTTCAATTTTGCTCCGCTCTTTTAGAACTTTGAGCAACGTTTTCATGAATTGACGAATTTGCATTTGAGTGCTCACACTGACAATTTCGACACGCGAGCCAAACGTTTTTTTTTAGCAGGGGCATTTTTTCATTTTCAAAAGAATAACTCACGCACAAAAATCGGGTGCCAGGCGATGTATAAAACGAAATTCAAAATATTGGGATGTTGAATAAGTTCTCGCTGTTTTTTCGCGAAAATAAATGCGTTATCTTAAAAAATCTTTCCTCATGCTTTTAAACGTTTCGAAACTGTTGTGTGATCAACTCCTAATAATTCGGCAAGTTCAGCTACCGTCTGACATGAGTCTCCATGAAGTAATGCTTCCAACTTGACACCTCAAAATCATTATTTTTGCAGCGTCGAAACCAATTTCTCCGTGTTGTTTCCATGTTGTTCTTAAGAAAATAAAGTAGTGCAGTAAAATTTTCGCGCAAATACTCTTTTTGGCACGAAATTTGACATGCTTAACACTATGAAAAAAAAAGTTTTTTTACCCTTCGATGAAATTATATATTCTGAATTTCACGCTTGCTTAAGCAACTTCTTTTTAGATGCGTTGCCATCTTAAGGGGTTACACGACTATAAACGTCCAAAATTAAGCGATTATTTCCGGGTGGAAGGACAAGTAAGAAGATAATAATATTCAAGGATGATATTAGTCACATCTTTAAGTGAACGCAAAAAAAATTATATACAAAAATTATCCAAAATGGTAACGCTGGAGCCATTCTCGCGAGGCAAATTGAATTTGAGACGCTCTGCGGCACGCAGTATAAGTGACGCAAACTTGAATGTGGATTTTTTTTAATTCTCTTAATTTACATGAGTATAGCTAGAGCAATACGTCGGGGACTTCTGAATTATTAATTTTTGCGTAATTGGCAAGCATTTAAAGTAAAAATTCGATTTTCGACAAAAAAAGGACAATCATTTGTGAATAAATAATTATACGATTAAGTCATGGAAAATCCCATACGTATTTTTATTCGGAATGCCATTTTGAAGATGTGCTCAAAATTTGGAGTGAGTAGAATGAAAAATTGTTGAAATTATGCTGCGTGTCGAATTGAAAAATTGTGTTCTGAGAAAAACTGTCGACGTCTGGCACATGGGCCAGCCACTGCTACGGCAGAACCACAGGGGCCTGTCGTCCTTTTTTCACAGGTGCCAAACTGTTTCCCCCTCATTATAGGTGGTTCAAAGCATGTCTTCAGCCAATTTGAGAAAAATCAATTTTTTGAAAATTCTACAGTGGTGTTACCCCTTAAACTACGCGCACACAGTTCTGCTAACGTCACCTGTTGGACAACGGCGAGAACTTATTCAACGTCCTAATATGGAAAATTCAACAGTATTCCTCAATACTCATATATTAACCTTACCGAGACGTATCTACGTCTCATAAAAATCGAACTTCGAATTTTCAACAACGTTCACATAGTTTTCGGAGGAAAAAATAAATAAAAATCGAACCAATTTAGCGCAGTCTCTTATCAAAAATCCGTCCATTCAGCCTCTTTGAAAATCTCCCTCCGGCACATTACCTTCTCATCTGACGAAAAATGTCCGTCCCAATTTGCGATTTTTCAGCAGAAACCTTGTCGAACATTTCCGATGAAAGTTTTTTTCCCCTCACCCTGGAGCCTCCGAATCTTTGAGTTAAAAAAGGGCGACGCAAGAAATAACCGAAAAAAACGCAAAGCTCAGTAAATTATTTATTAATCTTCAGACAGCGCGTTTCGTCTGTACCGAGGCTCACTTGAACAGTGCAGAGCAGCTATCCTCATTGCTCGATTGTAAAATGTCGATTATCATCACGCGCGTATAAAAATAATTGTCTATCTCCTATCATCTCCGGCTCTCTGTCTTCAATATCGGTCGACCAATAGTCCGATTCTTTTCCTCGAAACACCACATTCAGCCCTCGGCATCATAGGAGAAAAGCCGTCCCAACGATCCCCTCTTTGCTGATTATTGAATGACACAAAAAAAGAATAATGTTACATCGAACGAGAACTGGAAAAATGTCTGGAAAATCCAATATAGCGATACCCATCGTGACACAAATGTAACGTTAGGTATCATGACGTATCGTTACGTATTACGTATCGTTACGTTACGTTAGGTACATTCATTTAACCTTCAGAGCGGAACCAAAAAAAAGTAGTCCGGATGACCTACAAATGCCCTTGTACCTCTCTCTCTCTCTCCCTCGCTCCT
>OX632366.1:10675559-10787767 GCA_951751655.1 Ophion costatus | reverse complement strand
AAACTGTGAGGCGTGCACTCGTCGCATCGAAACGTTTCGATTATGCAGGCTTAAGCCGGGTTTACTCCCGTTTTCTACTACTCGTTTAAAACGAGAGGAAATCTCGGGCATGACGCTCTTGGAAACCGGAAATCTTTGCTCCCTATTTTATTTTTTCCCTTTCTTTCTTTTAGTCTCTCTTTCTCTCTCTCTCTCTCTCTCTCTCTCTCTCTCTCTCTCTCTCTCTCTCTCTCTCTCTCTCTCTCTCTCACTCACTCTCTCTCTCTTCCCTTGCTCTCTCCGTCTCCGTTCAAGATTCTCACCAACCCCGACATTAAAAATCTTTGTCCAATCCCGATTCGCGAGCCATCAAAAGTTCCCTCGTCTTTTGTGACGAGGAAGTCTTCCGAGACATTTTTCTATTTCTCATCGTTTCGTCAGGTCGAAAATAGATGAATTCTGACAGAAAGACGGAGATTGACTCGAGCGAGCGGGGCCAATTTCTATTTTTCAAAGCTTTCCTATGTACAGCCTCGTTCGGATATCTAATGACCGATCGACGTCAAAAGCATACGTTTCTTTTATTCAGTTATCGCATACGGGGGATTTTTATCGTTCACGTTCGGTAATTTTACAATTATACAATACACGATATATGTATGTATATATATATATATATATATATATATATATATATATATATATATATATATATATATATATATATATATATATGCGTGCGTGCGTATGTGTGTATGTGTGTGTGTGGGCGTGTGTGTTTGTGTACATATAAATCTAGAATAGTGTCTCCTGGGACCAGATTGGCGGTGTCGTGGACAGGGGCGCTGGCGGCCGGTGCCTTAACTCGATTGGCGAAGAACACGGTGGCGATCCGGCGCTGCTCTGACTACTGCTCGTCGTCGATGATATTGCTGGTGACCTTTTGACATCAAAATCCATATTTTTTTCATTCTCTCGCAACGCGAATACATGGATGTGTATATCTATACACGCAACCGACGAAAAGTTCAAGCACTAAAAGAACATAGCTGACGTATATTTTTCCAAACTATTATCTGTTTAATTTTTTTTAGGAATCTTGCCCTCTCTATGTTGTCATCCTTTGATTTTGTGAACGAAAAAAGCCCATTTTTTCGCAGAAATCAAGACTCACTTTGAACACGCGGCATTTTTTTTGTCGAATTTGACATTTCGGAAATTCCTTCGATCAGTCGGAGGATAAACTAATACACCAAGGAAATTAACAACGAGGGGAGCTTTCCGGACATGGGCTGCAAATCGATTGGGATTAAATGTTTTTACACAAAAAAATTATAGAGTCTTCTGATACTTTTTCGAATACCTCATTTTTGTACAAATTTAGCATCACGATTTTCGAAACATAAATTCCAAAAATTAGCTATTTTCGATTGTTACTAGGTATTACCTGTTAATTATTATTTACTTGTTAAAATCTGTAGACCACCTTCGAGTATCGATAAAGATCGCTATTACGGGGTCTCTCACTTTAGACGTTAAAAAGGCTTTTTTCATGAATTTGTCGATGTGTTTATATCATAGATATTGATATAAAATTTGTTACACTTAATAAATACACTTTGAAAATACATTAAAAAAATTTGTTAATGTTTTTATGTAACCCGAACAAACTTTAAAAGCGTTTTTCTCGAAACTACTGACCCAACCCTTATGAAATTTTAACCATATTATCTCTACAATTATAGCCATAGCGCATATCAAGGATTTTTTCAAATTTTTATATTTACGATTTTTTGTCAAAAGAGATGAAAAAATACAGGTTTTTTTGGTTTCTTTTTCGAAAAATTTCGGCCATTTTGTTATTTTTGCTCATATCAAAATTCGCTATACCCATTAACATACTGAATCTAAAACCGTTGAATTTTTTAAATCCTGGATGATCAATCTCCGAGATTCATCAACAGGGCAGAGCTAAGATTTTTTGGGACATTTTTTAACTACCATCTTCGTCTATAAATAGTGACTTAAATGAATAAAACAATGTTTAAATGTATTTCGAAAGTGTATTTATTAAGTGTAACAATCTTTATATCAATATCTACAATATGAACATATCAAAAAAATTCATGAAAATAGCCTTTTTTAGCGTCTAAAGTGTGAAGACTCCTTAAGGGGCTATGCAAGTGTGACACTTTCAAAAAATCGATTTTTTTGCTTTTTTCGACAATTTATACTCTCAAGAATGTCTTGTAAACATTTCAAGGCCGTATCTCCAATACCTCCCGAATGTCAGCCTTCTAAAGAGCAACCGTCCGTAGGTATAAAATGCCCTAGTTAAATCTTTGAACGCGTTTTTCTGGAAATGAGATTTTCACAATTTGCTGACATTGTAACTCAAAGAGCAATTATCCGATTGACTTAAAATTTGAACTGAGTACTCGTGAATATATTTATTCCACAACCACGTGGGATATTTTTGATTAAATGAAAATTGACGATTCGGCATTAAAAAAACGACCATTTTATAGGCAAGAAAACTGACGTTTTTTTCATAACTACGCCATTTTGTTAGATTTTGATATTTATTGAAAATCCTACGTCATTGTACAGGAAATACCTTCCAGTTTAACGAATTTTTTTCCTTTTTCGGTTTCGGCTACTTAATTGGCCGGAAGCGTATCGGCTGTGGAGGAAATTTTTTTTTTGGCGCCTCCGAAGGCAGCGCACAAGTCGCTTGAACCTCAATATTTGTCTATGAAAAAATTATGTAATATAGGTCAAATATAGCCAAATATATTCTTAATTTTCCGAAACATTTAATTGAGTACATTTTTTCGAAAAAAAATTCCGAAAATCACCCAAATTTTCAGCGATTACACTGTCATAGCCCCTTAAAATATCAGATAGTACCCTGGTCTACGTAAGAAGCCTCCCGAAAAATGCATTGAAACTAAGAAATTTCCAAGCAAAATCTCCGAATGAATTTTTCCACAATCATCCGACTCGCGAACCTCAAAATTTGGAGCTAAAGTGCGCCGCGCGGTTGTGGTAGAGTTCGTTGGAAAAAGAAGAGGATAATTATAGTGTAAACTGGATCGAAGCTTGGCAAATATGTAAATTTATTTATTTATTGGCTCTTATTTTTGTTGTGGTCTGCGAGCTATTAGCTCATACCCACGTTGATGCACTTTCCATTAAGCATGTATTAAAACTGGTTTAAAATATTGGCAAAGTTGTAAAGTAGGATAAAAATGGTGGCAGTACTGACCTAGGTGCTTCGACGGAGGCACTGATGGTCATGCAAACCTGACACGGATCGACGCCGCCGACTCGTCGTCGAGGCACACAACCAGCGCAACCGTTCCATCTCTCCAGGGGTCGTTTCTTTCTCGGTGGTACTCGCAAAAATCTTCGACAGCTCGGTCCCGGTGCGTCCGAGTCCGTCGAGAAGCCCGAGACCTCGTCCTCGGTCCCTAGCGACTCGTTCTCCTCGTCGAGAAACACCGAATCCGAGCCTAACGATCTTGAGTCCGGATCCGGTGGGTCGACGCTACCCATCGAGGCCAATGGTGCACGTCTGCCGCATGTCTGCCCACCGACACCGTACAGACCGATCTGACTACCGCAAGGTGACAAGTCTGGCGTTGGCTGTATCACCTTAGTCCAACAATGATACGTTTTCAATGAGGAATGATAAAGCAACGGCACTCCATGGTCTTGATATCCATTGGACTGGTGAAATTGGAAACCTTCGACTTTCGCAATGCACGAGGGATTGCGCCGGTCAGGGATTTCGTCTTTGCGGACTCTTGGAAAACTTTGGCCGAATCATTTTCAGGGAATAATGTCGTCGAAAAAAGTTGGACTGTTGGAAAGTCGCACTCGTTGCTTCCTCATTGTTTTATTTCAAGCGAAGATTCCTCCGGGTCGAAGTTTTTTGTCCAATTCTTGATAACTCCAGGAGGAAGATTCGTGTGTAATATAAAATTATGAGGAAGGCAATTTGCCGATTTGTAGATTCTTTTCCAAATTTCAGAAAAAACGGAATTCGTCAACCCAAAACGCAAACCCAAGCGTTTTGTTGATACCAAACATCCCGATTGTGTCATATCTAGACATCTCCAGCGAGAACCAATACAAATCGGTGAAACGCTCAACCCTAAAGGCTTGAATATTGCTTTCGCGATGGAATCAAAAGATTCCTCCAAGAGTCCGTGGCACGTGATGGGATGAAGATCCTCGAGGCAATTTACTCACCTGAATATCAATGGGATAGTAAAGATCCCAAGGCTCGTCGTAGGCTGCATGACGTGGATAAGACGAAGGGGGTGGTAAACAAGGCATCACCATGGCCGAGCCTCGTCGCTCGAGATAGCTGCTACCCGTGCTGCTACAAGTTACGGAACTGCATCTTCGGCTGTGATTGTCCGGTGGGGCGAGTCGAGAATCCCTTATGGGTGGTGCCAACAGTGCATCGTAGCCTCCACCGACCGACGCGAAACGTGGTGTGATCATCGGCTGATTCATCTGCGTCATTCACAGAGATCCAACATCTATGGATATCTGTTTTTCTGGGCAAGTGGGGTGACCTGGCTATCCGCAACAGAATCCTGCTTGGCTCTTTCTGTTGCGGTTTTTCGGAACTTGGGAGTCGTACTTTCGCTCGGAATTTAGTCTATTTGTCAAGTAAAATAACCTCTCCACAAAGCTTTTCGTAATGTTCGTGATCAACATTCTTCGCATCGAGAGTTGGATTCCGATCAAACGATCCTCGGAGGAAATGGTTCTCAAACCTGAGACTTGCGGGCGAATTTCCCCTTACCGTTTACCCTACTCATCAAATCAAACAAACCCAAACTAAGCAAGCCTTCCATAAAGATCGTACTCCGTATATCTTCCACCAAAGATCGGTTTCCGATCGATTGATCGTACTTACGATCAAGGGGAATGATTTTCCAATCAAAGATTTCCGAACCGCCTCTTTGGATAGAAACTGCTATTGTTTCATCCAATATACATATCTTTTTCCAAAGCTCTTCAGCTTTCATTTAAATATTTTTTCCCGAGACGTTATTGATTTATTTCTGTATGAGAGTTCAAATGGAACACATGCTGGCGTGTGCACTGCATCCTATCTACATCCAGGCATGTGGGGGCTGTAGATTCGTATGTACTGCAAAGCTCTCATCATACGACTGTTCGCGTATGTAGAGGTAGACGTGTAGGTGTATACCTCGATGCACAATGATCTTCGAGGGCCACGTCCCGGACGCGGTGGCAGCCTCGCGATCGCTTCCAGCGCAGCAGCGAGGGCTTGTTCCTCGGCCTCGGCTTCCGCAACTGCTGCGGCTGCTGCTGCGGTCAACCGTGGATCCTCAAGCTGCTTGCTCGACTTGCATCTGCAATTTACATGAGCTCGCTGATCGGTCACGGTTCTAATATCCGCTCACACACACGCACACACACACACACACACACACACACACACACACACACACACACACACACACACACGCACGCACGCACGCACGCACGCACGCACGCACGCACGCACGCACGCACGCACGCACGCACGCACGCACGCACGCACGCACGCACGCACGCACGCACGCACGCACGCACGCACGCACGCACGCACACACACACACACACACACACACACACACACACACACACACACACACACGCCGACACACGCGCGCGCATATATATATATCACTCGTACATTGCAGTACGAATTTTTCTACAGTGGCCAGTCCAGTCGCCACGCGAACGATATATTGAAGAAATCCCATTCGATCTGTGAGGCGGTTTATTCACGTTCTTTGCATTCATCACAAAGGGACAGGAGTGAATATTCGGAAGTGGGGCTCCTGCTAGAATCAGGCTAATTTTTGTTTGGGTTTGTTGAGGGTTGTTTTAGGTTGTTTGGGTTTGTTTGGGCTTGCTTGAAACCTTGAAGAAAATTAGCCTGATTCTAGCAGGAGCCCCACTTCCGAATATTGACCGGGATAGGTTGTGATAGAACTCACAACGGAAACAACTCAGATTTATCGTTCTTGAGGTGGTGTCGCCAAATGGCATTTCTCGAGAAGGGATATTGAATTTTCTAAATACCACCATTGGCTGGATATTGTAAATTTGTTCATCACCATTTCTGAACTTTTCAGTTTGTATAGTGGTATTGAAATATGCCTGTGGTTGTGGCCGAGAGAAGGCTACAGATAAATTCAGGAATTTTCATCAGTCAGTGTCCTGTTAAAGACGTCAGGCTAATGTCACGTGTACATCATATTTTCGGTTTTCACGGAAACCAACCTATGCTGCAAGCCCTGCTGCAATGAATGAATTTGTGAGTCAAATTGAGCACCCTCGGCATTACGGCGAATGTTTGATGTATGTATCGATATCTTGATAAATGACATCGATGTCTATCGCGAATTGCTGTATTCCCAAAGCGATTTATCAGTTTATCCATTACACATGGCAACTGTGAACACAGTGAAGGGAATATTGAGCAAAGGGGATCCGAAAGGGATGACTATCGAGAGAATGACGAGGACATACCTGCTTTTGTAGACGACGAGAAGGACCATGAGACCGAAAAATCCACCTAGCGTGGCAGCTATTCTCACCCCTGTCATCACATCGTACGTCTTGTAAAATTCGATTTTGAGTAATTCTCGCTCGGTGAGCGTCGGCGTCACGTCCGGCAGGGACGCCGTTGTACCCGTAAGACCCGCTGTCGAACTTGTAGTCGTCGTCGTCGCTGTTCCGGTCGCGTTCCTCCCGACGCTCCCCATTCCTACAATGATCATCAAATCACGTCAATGCATCACTCGTATATCGCAATGTTCGTCATCATCGTACATTCATTTACTAATTGTTAAAACGTGATTAGTAAAAATTGAAAACATCATTTTTGATGTTTCGTCTGAACTTCACTTTTAATGAAGCTCGAAATCTATAGTTTTTCCTCCTGACCCTATCAGCCCATGAGGTGGATTTTTTTATGTAAAGCAACCTCCCCTGGCTGTGCTTTAGCCATTCTTCCCTAATGTAATACTGTAGGGTCATTCCGGGAGAGTTGGCCATAAGGGAGAGATAGCCAATAAAAATATTTCATAGAACCGCGCACTAGATGTCACCTGATACTGCTTAATTCGCTTCGCGTCGTACGCAGGTGTAAGTGTACGAGCAAAAGTTAGGCAAAAAATGGTAAGTAAGTAAAATCCTTTTTAATTATTCTGGCTACTGCTAAGTTTTTTTTGAAGGTTTCATGTTTTACGTTGTGGTGATGTTATTTTGTAAAATTAATGGTTACTTTTGTATTTCTTGAATAGTTCACGAACAGTGCTTTGTTTTAACCTGAAGATTTTGCATGTATTGTTATTATTTGTTTACATTTTAGATCTGGCGATCTCTCCCGGGAGATTAGGAAAGATGGCCACGTACGGTCGGTGTATGATGGCCATGGTATTAGTTGTAATGTGTTCAAGTAATTCATTGGTCCGACATTTCTTTTGGATGCCTAATAAGTACAAGAGAAAAAGCAATTGCTCTACGAGGGAACTGGATAAAAAAAATCATTAGAAGCAACTAGTAGTGCTGTAAAAAATGATGAATTATCGGTTCGGGCAGCCGCTGAAACCGACAAAGTACCTAGCAAGACCTTAGAAAGACTATATAAAAAGAATGACAAAAAATTTTGCGGAGAAAATTATTATGAAACTCGTCTCATCGAATACTGGCTTCAGTGGATCGTGTGCCAACTTGGGGTCCACAAAAACTATATGGATTTCAATGATATGTGTTCTAGATGAGGTCAAAATAAAGAAATAAGAATCAAAGCATAAAACCAAAGAAAAAACCGAGATCATAATGCTGGCCATCTCAACTCTACTCCTATGGCCATCACACCCGAATACTCCGGGAGAGATAGCCAATCGTAGTTTTAAGCAAATAGTCATTTTAAGGTTGATCTGATGGGAGTTTGTTTCAATTTCGTAAGTTATCTTGAACTTAGATGTACAAAGTTTAATTACAAACGAAGATAAGCCAAGAAATGTCTGTAGTTTCATTTTGACGGACGCTTGAAAAAACTGTAGCCAACTACCCCGGACTTAACCTATTGCATTTGCTCAATAGCACAGGAAACTGTAACCTTGTGCCCTTTTTTGGTCAAAATGCAAAAAGGATTGAATTTTTTATATTTTCTACAACTCCATTTTGATGTTTTTTTAACCCCTGAAAACGAATTCCCTGTTAGGTATATTCGTCCAGAACCCTTTATTTCCATGAGAAGTCATCGAAAATGTATCAGGATACAGTTTTCACATTTTGCCGGCTTAATTTTCAGCTTTCGGCAGAAACTCGGGTATATTCGTAATCGATTGAAAATTTTCCCTTAGAAAGATGCTTAAACTGGTTTTGAAGTCGATAAAAAATATTTTTAACCCTTTTCGTCACTTTTCCGTGATCGTCGTGAACAAATTCGCGACAATCGATGCCCCGTCTTTGAAATTCTGCGAAAAATAAAAAAATTATCGTAACTCCATGAAGCAAACGCCATTTTAAAGAGAAAACAATTACGAAGGGAATGAGCTCACAGCGCAGTTCCAAATCGAGACAAAAAAGACATGGCCGACGATTAAAGTTTTTGGCCAAGATGGCAAAAAAAATGTGCTTTTAAGTCTTTTTTTGTGTCTCTATCGATGTATTTTTACCCCCTGAATACGAATTCACTACTTAATACCCCCAGAGCCCTTAAGGTCCATTAAAAATCCTCGAAAGTACACGGAATGTGGTTTACCTCCTCAAGCTTGCTATCCGTAAAAAAAATAATTAATTTTACCCTCCTTTCAAAGTGTCGCCAGTTCCATTCGATCTTCCATGCACCCCTCTAAAATATAGGGTGACGGAAAGAAAATCAAAACGGTGGTTCATCCCTCAATTTTAATTTTTCTTCAATATACCCAAAGTAGATTTCTGATCGTTTCCAAAATACACGAAAGCAAGTGTGTTCGAAAGAAGGTAAACCTCGGCATAGCCTCCCTTCCCAGTCGCATCACCGAATGTATTCTCGAAGGTACCTGATAAAAAAAACGAGAGTTTAATCGACGGAAAGAGTAGAACTCGTTGGAATACGGATGTCGGTTCATTAAAACTTTTTCTATCGCTTGCACAGTAGCACGTGCACCCACACATGGACGGGTTCCAAGTGTCTCCATTCATCACAACAGTTGGAAAGCTCCAGTTCTGCTTTCCCTCTGAGTCCATCTCGTCTCTCATTCCGAAGAGAGTGAGTTTTCACATTTTCGCGAGTTTTCGAGCCAAATTATGTGCCAACTTTTCGAATCGTGGGTTCGATCTCGTCACAAGCTTCCTTCTTCTCTTTTTTTTTCATCCAACTTGGCATTCTCCACGCGTATTTCTCCAATCAAACAGATCTTCTCTTCCTCCGGTTGCCTACACTTGTTACGCTGGCCCGCGTTTTTTTTTATCGATTCATCGAATCCCTGAGAAACGTTTTTTTTCTTGAGAGAGGAGCACTCGTGGAGCTTTGGAATCGAGGGGGTTGGATAAGTACGTCTGTAGCCGGGCATTTGTCACAGCGAGCCTCGAAGAGCAAGAGCAACTTCGAAAGGGAAAAGCTGCGAAAGGTTGTAGCGAGTAGAATCCGTCTCCAGGAAATTTTTCGCATTATATATATGTATACGTCGTCGTCCGTAGGATCTTCGAAAAAAGCCTCCCTAGCCCCTCCTCGCCCCATGGGCATCTTGGGAATCGAAACATTTCATTGACGTACCCTCGCGACGTCACGAATGTCACAAAATTCGACATGCGAGAGCATCCAAGATTTATGAAGCGGATGTGTAGCGTAGAAATTAGATTAGAAACAAATTACATCGCGCTCGTGAGGTGCCAGAATTTTTTACAAACTTATCATTTTTTTTTTGGTTGGTACGTATGTATGTCAAAACATCTTTGGGGTGACTAGTAATGGATTGAGTCTACGGGAGAGTTCGGTTCACTTTTTTGTTTGAATAAATAAATAAAAGACGGACTGTTGCAATTTTTTTTTCATTTTCCTATTTGCCTTTGCATGGCTTTGCGACTACAATCATATCTCCGTGAGATTAATCCTGGATAGACCACTTACTGTGGAAACTATGGAAAACCTGTGTTATGTTACCATCGGAAACTCATAGTAAAATTGCCTTTTGCTCCTTGCGCTCGACTTTGTACCAAGCTGTCACCCATCCAAGTATTGGCCAATCGATCGCGCGCCCACTGTCGTTGGACAATCGGTCTCGCTGCACGTGTGCTCCTTCGTCAAGCCACGGCTATCGAAATTTACGAAAAAGTCATTGAAGTAGGCGTATCGTTACATTTCTCACAGATGTCGTGGATGTTCGGCATATGGATTACATTTGGGAGCGATAACGGTGCTACATTGGTATTAGTGACGTATGGCTTGGAGCAGGTTCGCGTATTGATTCATCTTCCGCGTGTCTCGAGGCTATTTTACCAATAGCGCATTCGTGAGCGATGAGTTATATACACTGTAAAAACCGTGAGCCCGACCAAAACGTCGAATACAGTGACTGATGCTTCCACTGAAGTCTGCTTCGAAATTATACTTTGTTTCCATCGATATTGCTGTAAATTTTTTTTTAATTTATCGAACAAATTTCCATTTACGTTATTCGTGACATTTTTCATCTGTATTAATATAAGAGGATTGGACATTAGAAATGGTAATATTTAAATTACAATAACATTTACTTACTTATTCGAAGTAAGGAAAATAAGTAAAAAGTACTTTACTTACTTACTAGTAGCTTTAAAGTAAGTTAGTAAAGTACGTTAATCTTTAATTACTTACTCATTCTAAGCAACTAAAGTAATTTTTACTAAGTAAGTAAGTAAGTAAGTAAGTAAGTAAGTAAGTAAGTAAGTAAGTAAGTAAGTAAGTTAGTAATTAAGTAAGCAAGTAAAGTGAAGTACTTTACTTACTTACTTACGTACTTACGTACTTACTTACTTAATCACTCACTCACTCACTCACTCACTCACTCACTCACTCACTCACTCACTCACTCACTCACTCACTCACTCACTCACTCACTCACTCACTCACTCACTCACTCACTCACTCACTCACTCACTCACTCACTCACTCACTCACTCACTCACTCACTCACTCACTCACTCACTCACTCACTCACTCACTCACTCACTCACTCACTCACTCACTCACTCACTCACTCACTCACTCACTCACTCACTCACTCATTCACTCACTCACTCACTCACTCACTCACTCACTCACTCACTCACTCACTCACTCACTCACTCACTCACTCACTTACTCATCCACCACTTACTTACTTACTTACTTACTTACTTACTAGTAAATAAAATACTAGGAAGTGAGTCAAATAAGCAAAATTTATTTTATTTATTCATTAGTAAGAAAGTGAAGTCAATCAAAGTTTTACTTAATTACTAAGTTACGTATGTAAACTAGGTAAGTAAAATAAGTTTTACTTAATTTATTTACCCAGAGTACTTTTACGTACTTAAAGTACTTTTACTTTCTTTACGTACTGCATGTACGTAAGCAAATTCTATCGTAATTCAAAGATTACCATTTCTAATATTTAATACTATTGGATTAATCCAAATGACAGATGTCATAAATAACGCAAATGAAAATTCGTTCCATAAATTGATATAAAATTTTCGGCAATATCGATAGAAAGTAACAAAAAACCTGCAAATGCCATAAGTTACAATAAAGACAGAAATAATAACCATTATTATGTCATTTTCACGATAAACCCGTATTTGGAAATTTTCCCTTCCAGTCGAATAAACTTTCAATTGAATCGAACTTCGAAAACGAGCATCTCGTTGGAATTCGACACTCGAACGGTAAATAATTCATTTTTTCAATCAATAAAACATTCCAGCTTCGTTCATTTCAGGTTTAATACATTTTTATTATATTTTCGTCATCGTATTATGTTACAAACAATAATTTAAAAAAATTAGGTTTAGTTCAAAAGTGAATTAGATTGAAATAAAATCGCACAAATGTGCAAAAGCACAGAAAAAATGTCACGAAAGAGTCACGATATCATTCACGAAAATGTCACGATATCATTTAACCAACTACTGAAAGATAATACGATTTGTGAAGATATTTTGAACGTATAGCCAATTTATACCATGAATATCTTACTGGAAATGTGATCCTTTTCCCGGGAGAAAATTCTCATACCCGTCTTGAAATGTTAAGAGGGCCTCGCCTTATTAATTGCTATGAATATTTATCTTCGTCGACTGAATTCTGGGAGGAATACATTTACCTATATATACTTTAGGTAACCACAGCGCAGGTCTCGAAAGCACAAGGTAAACAGCCGAAGTGTAGTATTCGAATAAAATTTCGAGGGTAAATTAAAAAGTGCTTGCGAACCTGTTAGGGCAATGGTAAAAAGTCACGGACATTTTTTAAGAACATATTTTTCACTACTCTTAAATTGAATTTGAAGTCTGGCGAAGTTAAAAAATTAATTTATTTAGAATATACCCTTTACAATGTCACACGAGGGTTACAAACTGGTCTACGGTTTTCTTAGAGCAATTCATGCAAACTAGATGGCGTTAGTTGGATCAGAATTAGTTAGAAGTCCACTTATCAGAAAATTGCAAGATTCAAGTGTGCGTAAAGTTTGCGGAAATCGAAAAAAAATATCAAAACGTCTGACTGTCACACTCCCTTTATTGCTTCGTAACTAGCTCCCTGATTTAATTAGAAAATAAAACAAATAAGCCGTCTTTTTTCATTTATTAAAACCTACCATAGTCAACTATTTTTAAATGTTTACGTTAATGTGTTTATGTTGGGTTATGATGAGTTGAATAATCGTAAAAAATGTTGAGCTTTTGATTAATTAATGACCTATTACTGATTACCACATTCTTAGTGCATATGATCATCTATATTGGAATTTGTCACAGGATCAGAATCCTAAAATATCAATAATCAAACAATAATAATATTTTGTTCTGAATTAAGGTAGTCATCCCATGTGACAGGTCAAAAAAATCAATTTTTTTTTGTATCAATTGCAACAAAATTCGTCGTATTATATTAACCTGGCAGAGCAGACGAATAGTGAGCTCATTTTCTTTCTATAAATCGTATTTGGTCTTTTGAATACGTTTTTCTCGAAACTGTCTTTTTCAAATTCGCTTCCATGATGTCTCAAAAACTATCGAACGGATTCCGCTCCAATTTGTATGGCGTAGTCAGCACATCTGTAATTCTCGTCCGAAATGGAATATTTCTGATAGCTGCCATAATCATTTTTAATCGGAAGAAGTAAAAGAAAAAATTACGAAACTTGGAACTCGAATTTTAAAACCCTGTCAATAATTCAATTTCCGCTGTTTTTACTTTACTCTAGTTCCAGCGATGGCCTCAGGTCTACGAATGAAAATGCCGTTTGATTTTTTAAATTCGGATGAGCAAAACTTCCGCAATCATACTTAGCAGACGTCAAGCAATTTTTTTTTACACATGAGTGTCTTCCGAACGGCGTAAAGTCGATTCAACTCGTAATTTTTGTTTGATAAAATTCTGTGCAGCTCGAAAAATGTTAATAAATTTGTGGTAAAAAATGAAAAATAGTGTGTTTTAATGGTTTAGCGAAAAAAATTTCCGCAAAAATAGCTGTCACATCGGATGACCCTGTTAAACCGTACTATCGTGAATGTAACAAATGTATGTAACTGTCCTCGTTTTAGAAATCGTCGTTGATTCTTCTTGAATCAGATTTGTTTTTAAACTTCGTAGATTAATTCATATTTTGGAATGAATGTTGCAATATTTTAAGAATTATTGCAATTAACTTGTTGAAAGTAATATTCAAAGATAGTCTGAATTGAAAACGATTGCGCCCTATTGAGTGCCAGCCATTCAGTGAGGACGACGACCCGTGGACGACAAGTTGTTCCGCAAGGTGCACGGAAGTTCCACACGGATTCTCACGCGGCTCTTATTTCGTCACGATGTGCCAGGTAGAAGGAAAATTGGAGGGTATTAAAGTGGGTTTCTCAATCGGTCGTTCACCAATTTTCAATGTTACGAATTCGAGGCACGTTTTTACAGTCTCTCTCTCTCTCTCTTTCTCTCTCTCTCTCTCTCTCTCTCTGTCTCTCTCACACACACACACACACACACACACACGCACGCACGCACGCACGCACGCACGCACGCACGCACGCACGCACGCACGCACGCACGCACGCACGCACGCACGCACGCACGCACGCACGCACGCACGCACGCACGCACGCACGCACGCACGCACGCACGCACGCACGCACGCACGCACGCACGCACGCACGCACGCACGCACGCACGCACGCACGCACGCACGCACGCACGCACGCACGCACGCACGCACGCACGCACGCACGCACGCACGCACGCACGCACGCACGCACGCACGCACGCACGCACGCACGCACGCACGCACGCACGCACGCACGCACGCACGCACGCACGCACGCACGCACACACACACACACACACACACACACACACACACACACACACACACACACTTTCTTTCTCTTCCTCTCCTTTTCTTTTCCTTCCTCTCTTTCTCTCTCTACATTCACCAATATCCACATCCAGGACACTTCGCTGCGCTTTTCCCTTGGACCCCTTTTCTCGGTTAACTCGCCGCGTGCCTGGGAACCGCTCCGGCACGATAATGGGGAATTGGAGATTTTGCTATTCGTTTGCTTTTTTCAAAGCGTTTTAACGCTTACGTCTATAGACATACCGTACCGTACATAGAAACGTGCAGCATCGCCCTATATGGCCTGGATAACGAAAGGAATTAGCGGTGCATTAAAGCGGATGCTGAGCTCAATTTAAAAAAAAATCCCTCAAAATCATATTTTCGAGGGCCTTTTTTGGGCGAAGTTTATTACGGAGCGATAATTTTTCGAATAGATATTCCCTCCATACGTTTCGAACTTTTTTTTATCCGGTAGAGAGAAACCATAATTATAAAAATATTATAAAGTAATATTGTACACGGACCTAATTTGTAAGCACATCGGTATAAAATTTATAGTACATTTTTTATTTCAACGAGGTATGTCACCTGCAACACCCAAACATATTGTACGCTATACATAAACGTACTACACAGTTGTTTAAATGATATTTTCCATAAAAAAAAATGTTCACGTTATTTTTGTTAGGTTTCATTAGTTTTAGGGTAACATTTTTGTCGAAAATAAACCATTCTTTCGAAAAGTATTTTTTGAGTCAATATTGCTTTTCATCGTTTTTTCAAATCCAGTATTCTAATCTAGAAGCCTAAGTTACGGAAATAATCGATGTTGAAAAAAAAATTTACCTTCAATTTTTTAGTCTCTTTATTCGTGTTTCAAGAAGTTACAAGAAAAAATTGTGCAAAATGAATAAAAACTGAAAACGTTATGGACTTTAAATATGGCCGCGAAAAAAGGGCTGACGCGGTTGACATAACTCCAAAGCTCCCATTCATCTGACACAGGAAAAAAATCAATTTTCTTGATCAATCAGAATGCCATTATGGCAGGTACTAGAGAGAACAAAAAAAATCAACTGACGACTGTCTGATAAAAGTTAATTCTTTGCCTTATTGTTTTCAAAGCAATTTTAAATATAAATAATAATTAATATGGAACGCGCAACGTGGAGACGAGAAAGGGATATGTACTGCAGATCCATACCAAATATGAATTCAATCGTTCGAATAAAACCTGAGATTCTATGTGAACCAGGTTGAAAGGGTAATTTCGAGATAAACGCGTTAAAGAAAAAGAAAAAAAATTGATTTTTTCAAATTTCTAGACTAGCATACCGCCTCAATACAAAAATCATCGAAAAGTGTATTTGAGCTTCGTCCCATTTGATTTTTCCAACGAACAAAAATGTTCTTCCCACTGTTGTCAAGCTGCCATTGTCCCGTTCGTCAACTAGTAAATTTTTTACTCCATTTAGCCGCGCAATTCGTCAATTGAATTCAACCCCCACGGGTCAACGATTAAAGGCACATATATCAAATATCGTTCAAACTCGGAATTTAATTTCCGAGCATTATCATCCCGCGAGCGGATTTTATGCTTTGTCAAACATTTTCCCGGGATTATTCCGGTATTTGCAGATGTGCAAGGGTTGAAGTTCCGGAACACGCGAATGTGCATGGTTCGGCTCGTGGGTTAGAATACGTAGCAGGGATTTGCAGACTCGCCGTTATCCATTGCGAACATGACGACGTTACATCGTGCTGTTCCTCGAGACATTTCGACGAAGGGGCTTGTGCAGTAGGGGATGCGCCTCACCTGCAAAAGCCTCGCATTGTATGTGCAGCCACTTCGTGTCCTATTACGGAGTATTAAATTTGCATAGAATAGCCGAGTTGGAGCCCGTATGTAGAGGATAAGGAAGACGATATTAACTAGAAAGAGAGCCGGAGAGAGCGAGAGGAGATAACTGTGTAATCAAATGGGATCGTATGTTCATCTCGCTCGACGAGCCCCTCCATGAACTACCCTAGAAACGACTTTTTGCCTTTTCTCTCCTATCCGCTAGATGTTCGTTAAGCACAGAGGTAAATTGATCCAACCGATGATCAATGTTTGTTGACTATTTATTTATCGAGTTCCAACGTACACCCATCCGAGTCCAGGCCAAGGCTGCTCGAGATGGAGGCGCGTCCAACGATGCATCCCACCACAAGCCAAGAGCAGGGTCATCATGCAAGAGCAATTGTTTGGCTGTTAATCAGGATGAAAATGTTTGCACCAAGACGTTCAATGTTGACGGTGTTACGATTGACAATAGGTAAGGCAAGGATCGATATCAAGCCTAGTTAACTCTGTGCTTAATAGCCACGGTCTTCCAGCAACCTATTCTGCCTCCATATAGTCCTATAGGACATCCACAATGTCCTTTTTCCCTCTCCCATTACTGTTGGGTCGATCCCTCGGGCTTCCATCCATCGGACCTCGCTCCATAGTCGCGAGCCCATTCCTCCGTATCCGAAACGACCCTCTCGACGCTCCGAGGGCCTGTTGATTAACGCACTCGCTAACTGGAACTCACCGAGGCTTATCCCATCAACAGTTCGAAATTCTAAAGCCCTCGATACCCTCACGGGAGACTGCTTTGTCTCATTGACTACCCCTCTATTAGAGAAGTGTTTCCTCGGGTTTTGATATCCTTGAGATTAAAGGGTCGAAGAAAAGAAACTCCTTTGGTGCTGAGAGGCCGATACCCCTTTCGTAACGTTGCTACTTTTGGGTATTTGTGAATATTTTCGGGCGATGCTGAACAATTGATGATTTTCGTCGAGACTGTAGCTGAAAATGTTGGTGCATCGTAAAACAAATTCTGGAGATGAGGAAGCTCTATATCTCAATTTTGAAAGGGGACGCGAGACTTTTTTGGCTAATTTGCTAATGTTGGTTGGCTATTATGGTTTCAAGGTGTGTTCGGAAGTCAGTAAATGTGATTTTTGTTGGAAAAGGTAATTTATCGATTTTTAACCCTAGACGAGGCATCATCCCCTTTCTGGTGCCTTCTACGGAGCATGTGGGGTCAGTGTGACCCCCACGCGTCTTCTTGGTTTATATCGCTTCCTATAAACAGAAATTGGGTTCATATAGAATGAATCTCTTCGTTTTTTGATACGGAAGAGAATGGTGTGTATTGATGTCAATTTACAAAAACCGAAAGTCGTGAAAAAGTACTTTGAACAAAAAAATGTAAAAAATATGCAAAAATGGCTTTTTTGGAACAAAAGAATCTCATTTTTTTGGAATCAACCGATTGAAAAAATTGAACGGGGTTTTGAGATAGATACAATATAATATCAGAAAAAAATATTACCGATTTCCGGAGATACGGAAATGGGTAAAGTTAAGGATAATTGAGTGAAATAATTCGTTTGCAAGTTATATCGATAAAGATTTATTCGTATTCGTTCGAACCCGAAAAAGCCGTTTACTGTTGCAGGGGCGTACATTGAAAGGGGCGTGGGGTCCATATGGCCCCCGCATGCTCCTTCTAGGGTTAAGATTGGTTTAGAACACTTAAGACGTGGGCATGTTTTTAAAGCATTTTTGTAACTGTTATTTTTATTGAACGAGGTAAATATTGTTTACAGTTAAGCCCTGAGGGTCACTACGCGTTTTTGAAAATAGATTTTACTGCATAATTTTTAGCCTTTTTTCGGTTGAATCCCAATGTATATATGTATATATTTCTAAATATAGGGACTATATTTTTTCTATGTATATATATTAACACACGCCATGTGTTCAGACAAAAATTTTCATTATAAACACATCATGATTTTACGTAACGTTTGCACCCAAAAAATAGAAGCCGAATAAAAGTTGAAAGATTAGTAAATAAAACAACGAATAAAAAACGTTATAATCGTTAAAAAAAATCATAAACCGCGTCTAATCTTTTGAAACACTCACGTTACACATATATAACGCGCGTATAGACGGTACATTTAAATGGTAGAAAAAGTTACGACTTCACGCGTGGTATACGAATCGTTATTCTTTATACCGATGTAGTGTCATCCCAGATACGTAACCGCCACACCAGCGACTTTACAACCACTCCGCTCGTAAAAGTTTCCGAACCACGGTCGTAAGACTATCCTACACATATATGCGTTTCCCAGTGCGCGCAAAAGTATCGGCAATTCACCCCATAAGCTTACTCAATCCGGCCACGATCAGCTGTCTCGCCATTTGTCATTTAGCATTTTGTAACCTGCACAGGGAACAATTTCTCGGCACTAATTTATATCGAATTCAACTCACAATTCCGAAATCTAATTACACTGGAGTTCTCGCAATAATTATATAACTAAATAACAGCATTTTTTTTTTATTTTGGAAATAAAAACATGATTTCGTTGTTATAAGACAAAGATAGGCAAGAAGAAGAACGTTGAAATAACGTTACATTTGCTGAGTTATTTCTGGAGAAACGTGTTGAGGGTATTCTTTAATTAGACTTGAGTTAAAAATATAAATTATCGCTCTCAATATGGAGGGTGCCATTTTCTCAAGTGGAATTACGTATCCTTAATGTCTTAAAAATGTTCTTAGTTTAACATTCCAATATTTCTTAAGAAGGTACGATCATTACTACGAATCCAACTTTCGGATTTGAACACTTTATATGATTTTGACGAATACTTTATGCGCATATTGCCAAAATTTGAGCTATTTGACCTTTAATTTTTTCGCAATAACACTGCAAAGTCGAGCACTTTGAGTTACCGAAGCACGTCGTCTTATGGAGACGGTCAACCGGAAGTGCGGTGATCGTGGTTTTTCTGCTCACGTATCCAACTAAACCCGTTGGAAAACTGAAATTCGATTGATTAGATATAATAGATATTGTAAAAAATAAGAAAATCAATCTTCACCGTGTAGTTAAAGCACTACATTACAAGGAAGTTTCAATTTCCGGTTGAAAATGGTCAGAACGACGAAATAGCACCCACAGACTTAGCAACGTCGCGAGTAACAGCTGATGCGTTTGGCGAACATAACCCAGCTTTGTTTTGAAATTAATTTGAATAGAAGCCTCCACAAAATATGCAAACAACATTTTATGGAGTTGTGTTAATTCCGCTGAGGTAATTGAAGCCTATTTTAATAGGTTTCCGGCTGATGTTTTTTTGTCGTTTTAGTCCGTTTTTATAGTGGATATGTTAATATTATTATTACGAAGATTACTAGCGAGTCGTTGACAATCTAATTTTTCAGTTTTTATTTGTTGACGTGCAATAAATTCATCATTTACCACAACACTTGGCACACCGTAATCGATAATACGAATAATCAACATAAGTAAACAGCGATCAGAGCAGCTGTGGGTAAACCAAATTTAGACGCTTTTTTGACCTCGTGGAAGTGATCGTACCTCCTTAACTGAAGTCAAATGACTTAAGGCGGGATTCTACTTTGAAACTTTGAAAAGGCTAAATTGGATGAAAACGCCCACCTGGAACACGTCGAAGGCATATTATATGGGCCAGGCATCGCTGATTGAGGGTAAGATAATTTTTTTTACGATTTCTCACTCACCAAAACTGTAAACGCGTTTTTCTCGAAACGACATTTTCAAGTACCGTGGTCGTGATAACTCAAAAAGTACTGAACCGATCCTTATGAAATTTGGAACACATATTCTATATGTGTGTACCAACCGACCTAACTACAATCAAGTTCAAATTTTCATTAGAACTATTTTTTTATTGCAAAAAAAGACCCAAAAAAAACGCATTTTTTTTTCGTATATTAGCCGCCATTTTGTTAATTTTGCACGTATATAAAATATTCTAGTTAGGTCGGTTCCTGAAGACATACTGAACATGAAACTATTTGATTTTTTTGTTTCAGACCATCCGTCCGGAAGATTTCACGACCACGGCAACGGTACCTGCTTTTCGAGGCGTTGGCTTTAAACATATTTTACGTGTACAAAAAATGAATAAAATACATTAAAAAATTTTTTTTTATGTACTTAAAGAGTGTATTTATTGAACAGTTCAAACCCCATATCGATATCTTTAATAGTATTCTCAGAAAAAATTCACAAAAATAGCGTTTTTTTCATGGTTTCAAAGTAGAATCCCGCCTCAAAGTAAAGGGTACATTACTATTAACGGGTTACACCTACCTCGTGGCCGGAGAAACGAGCAATTTTTTTTTCTTGAGAAAACGAGTGCTTCATTTTGATTTTTTTTTACATCAAAGAGTGTAATCTTATGTTTCTTTCGCAATTCTTGTGTTAAAAAATATTCTGTAAATGTGGTATATACAATGGTTTGTGTAGAACGCTGTTTCAATAACGTCCTTCGCGGTGATTACTGCTGCTCGGAAACAAATCACTAAGAATTAAAAGAATCAAACGCATTTAGTTTTTGCATGAAATTATTTAGAGCTTAGACAAAGGATTCGATAAAATATTAATTTTTGGATAAACGAACGCAGCCCACACTAAAAGTATCGATTTTCGGACAAAAATCGATATATTTTAGTTGATAAAAAACTACGCAGCGAAAAAAAAAATTCCTTCGGTCAAGTACTACTTTTTATTATGTGAAAGAAGCTTTTTCGACATCGTGGTCGCTGATTTTGAACCGCTCAATACTCTCTCTTGTCAGTTTTGAACGGATAAACATGACATTTTCAGATAATATTTTTCACATGTTATACTTTGGGAATCCATCAAAAACCAAAAACTTGATATTTTCAAAAACTTCAACTAGTTGTAAGCCTTTAAGGATGTGATAATAAAAAATGATATAATAAAATTCATCAAATGATAATAAAATTCGGAAAATTTGGTATGTTTTTGTATGAAGTATTTCAGAGGTCGTGTAAAAATTTCACGACAATGAGGAAGCTGGTTTTTGAACAATTATCATTCACAAATTAAACGTGTCTTATTTCCATACTGATGTAACTTTGCAATAAGTTTTTTTTGACCTCTCAATTTTGTAATATCTACAATATACTGAAGGCAACGGAAAGAAAACGAAGTTTATTGATAATTTTTTTCATTTCTTTTAAAAATTGTTCTCAACAAAATGTTTATTTTTAAATAACGAGCTTCCTAATCGTCGTGAAATTTTAACACGACCTCTTAAATACTTCATACAAAAACATACCAAATTTTCAGAATTTTCTTATCATTTTTCATTTCAACCCTTAAGGAGGTTGAAGTAATGATAGAATTCTGAAAATTTGGTATGTTTTTACATGAAGTAGTCAGGAGGTCGTGTAAAAATTTCATGACGATTAAGAAGCTATTTATTGAACAATTAACATTGCCATGTTTCATAGGGACTCAACATCCTTAATGGATTTCCACTCATGACATAATTATTAACACGAAGGCGTCAATCAAGGCCAAATTTGATTCGATTCAGAAGCTTTTCCAAATAGACTGTTGTCGAAGTTTCCAAATTTCGAACCACTTAAAATTGCCATCTGAAATTACTCGATGACAGTTCGAGTGAGAGAACAACGGTTGAGTCATGTACATTCCAAAGCAAGCATTGTTTCGACGTTTCAAAGTTTCGCAAAGTTCGAAATAGAGAAACGTATTTTTTCTCACTTACTTCCGGACGCAGTGACCGGATGTAAGGGTTGAAGCAACCCTCGGAGGCGCTCGAGGCCCGAAATAGGGTGACTCGCAATATCCTTGCGGGACGTGTGTCCTAGACGTGCGCGAAAGCATCACCGTGACGCTGGTTTGTTTTCGCAAAACGATGCCTCTGGGACGCATGTCAAAGTCTCTGAGTGTCTAATTTCAACTCTCGGGACACGGCTCGGGGGTGGACCGTGTTTATTTTTGCACGCAGCGACATTGGCAGCCGGGTTAAGGGCTTAGCCGGTGAAAAGGGACGACAAGGGCTAAAAAGGAGGGGAAATACCGTGTCCAGGCATCGATTCTCTTGAGCCCTTGAAGGAAAAAAACTCAGAAACGGAAATCTACCCTGTAGGGAAAAGTTTAGAGTGAACACAAATCCTGAAGCCTATCTTTGATAGAAAAGGATCAATTTCGAAAATCCAACGCTGCAAACGGAATATGGTTGATAAAGGACGACAGCAAACATTTTCACGTTTTTGATTGTTCCTTCGAATAAGTTCGGCGTTAAAGAAGATAGGGCGCTAAAAAATTAGATGCATTATCACCTAGCTTGTCCCAAGTCTTCGTAAAAAGATTGGAATCAATCCCCCAAACCGTTGAAGAATTGTAACACTTTTAATTCGCAGTAGTTTTTGCTCGCATGCCCATGTGATGTTTTCCTCGCAGATACAATGAGAAAAAGCATGATGAAAAATCCGTTTGGTCCACAGTTGTAGGTTAATTAATTATAACGTACTGGAATGATTCCCATCATCTCGCAGGGCCCTCACCAAACTCTACGACAACTGTAACAAGTTCCACAAGAAGACTCTCAAGAGTTTTGTCTCAATGGCATCAAGTATTGACATCAATAGCTAAAGTAATTTAAAAAACGGATTTTTTTTAAATCTGAGGCCCGTCTAGATATGGAGCCACTAGCCTGTTGTTGTTTTATACCTAGCACGTATATTTTCAAATGTTTGGTACTTGTGCCTGAGCTTGTGTCTCCGTCCGTCTTCAAACTGGAAAAAGTGAAATCCTTCATCTTCTAGTTTCTCGAGTCGTGCTCGAAAAACTTTACGACACTTTGCGTCGAAAAACTAAACTTTAGAATTGAATTATCGACAAAGAACAGAACCCTAGTCGGTGCAATTCGTCCATTACCTTCGATGTCATCGATCAACTGGTTGCATCAGTTTTTAGTGTTTTCAATTCGTCTCGCGACGTTGAAGGCCGAGAGTGACGATTTGTTCGCGCCAGTAAAAAGCTCTATTCCCGAGGCACTGTTGAATACGTGGGTTTAAAGGGTGCGGGGTTCACGTCGAAAGATCCAGTGCAGAAGAGTTGGCGGTGGCTGCCGGTACTGATGCTGCGCTAACAGGAAAAGAGAGATCTCTCTGTCTCTCTGTCTTTCTCGCTCTCCTCTCTCCTCCCACGACCTCCCGCGAGGATTCGGGTCAGCGCGACGCTGTAGGCCTGTTGATCGTTAAACGGGAAACCCATTTCGATCCGAAGCCCCTCCTAGTTTGTAAAGCTGCGCTCGAGCCATCTCGCGAATTCTGGGCAACAGTCTGCCTGGCTGGGGAGGGAGGCCAAGGAGAAAATTTGGAATTCACTTAATGCCCTGTATACCCTCGTTCGAAAGTTAATCGATGTGACCGTCTGCAAAAACCAGTTGCAATCTGTTTTCTCCCTAGTTTCTTCGCGATTTTCAATGACGATCGTGATTCCTTGATTTATGATTTGATTTGATTATGGGAAATGATTTTTCGTAATAGCAAATTTGTACTGAAGAATGCTGCACGTACAACCAGATGTTCAGTCAAGGTGAACGTTGGATGAAAGTGAATCTTTAGAACCCCATTAGATGTATGGGTTGATTAGGATTGCCATCGGAGCTATGAGTCAAGAAATATTCATAGTTCTATTCACCAGTAGCTTTGTTAGAATTGGAGAATGTTGCAGGTACAATCAAATGATCCGTTATGATGAAGGTTTGATGAAATGGAATCTTCGGCACCTCATTACATGCATGTGTCCATCAGGATTGCCATCAGAGCCATTGTCTAGGAGTATTTCTAGTCCTGTCTAATAGTAATAGTAATAGTAATAGCCTTGCTTAAACGAGAGCATGTTGGAGGTACAATCAAATGGTCAGTCAAGGTGAATGAATCTTCAGTCAAGCCAAGACAAGTTCATCTTCAAGTTAAGATGAAGCTTGATCTTCGGAACCCCATTACGTGCATGTGTCCATCAGGATTGCCATCAGGATTGCCATCAGAGCCATCTGTCTAGGATCATTCCTAGTCCTGTTCAATTGTAGCCTTGTTCGAAGTGAATAATATTGCAGGTACATCAAAATGTTCAATCGAGGTGAAGGTTTGATGAAGCATATACATGGGTCGGTCAGGATTGACATGAAAGACATTTGTATCAGAATATTTATAGTCCTGTTCAATAACGACCTTGATAATTATATTATGCAAACGTCAAACAAATCTGTCCGCCCAACGAATCAACTAATTGATCACTTATCGTCTCGTATTGACCCCAGCCACGCGAAGCCGTCTCTCAGGGGCTACATGCGATGTTCACCAGGGTTTTGGTTGTAAGAGCAGATGGGTGTGTTCATTTTTTGGGCTACGCTTGCGTGAATCCATGATAATTCGGTTTCAATGTTATTATACTCGGTTCAGCGTAGTCAGATAAGTTTCTTCGTCTACTTATCAACCTGTGGTACATTTTTTATAAATTTGATTTCTCTTATGTGGAAAATCAAAATTGAGTTGCCTGCCAACTTTCTCCGTAAAAGAGTCCCCTTTTCCGTAAAACAAGACGAAGAAAATAATTCAATTAATGATTGTAACAAATCCAATTTTTCAGTTTATTCAGTCATGCCGCAAATAGTCAAATAAAAAATTACCGCACGCTTGACACTGTATCCAATTTCAGGGAGATCTCTCAGAGAGTGTTGCCCACAGCCACGCGTTTCCCAATATCATTTGCAACTATTCCATTAAGGCCTTGGGTCCCAGTAACCTTAAGGTATAAAATCATGTGCGAATTTAACATTTTTTTTTCGTATGAAAAAGTGACTCACTCATAAAACTAATTGCACATCTATTTAGTATGAATATCAAGCGGTTAGAAAAAATATATATATTTTTTCGATGTACAAAATGGCCGACTACCAATATTTTCTTTTGTTATCTTTTTTTTAGGCACTCCGCGGCGTGACATTTGGCCTCCACAATTTTTGACCTAGAACAAAAAACAAAAATCCTCGTCAATCTACATTACAATACCTAGAGAAGTACGTTTTCAATTCAAAAGTTGTAGGTATTCGAATTCAGGAAAGGAATTTTCAGTGAAAAATTTCGTTATAACTGCTCATCAACTGCTCGTAAAATGAAAAGTTTTCGATTAATCAGACATTCCGTACGTACTTCTCTGCGAAATGCAATTAGGAACATGACTTTTAAATTTGATGTATTGGATTGGAAAAATTGGAAAAAAGGTGTTTCGAGAAGTTTCGAGTAGTCGGCCATTTTGTACATCGAAAAAAATATATATATATTTTCTGACAGCTTGATATTCATACTACAGTAGAACCTCGATTATCCGAACTAATTGGGACTGAGACTAGTTCGGATAATCAACAGTTCGGATAATCGAAACGTGGGTTTTTTGGGACGAGATCATGAACAACGCCTTTTTACATAAAAACAGTACATACATATATATTAATTTGACATGTACATATTAACGTTGAAAAATATATATATATATATAATGTATTTCAAACACCTGAAAAAAGTCGAATGCTCTTTTTATATTTTTAAAATAAAATCGACAATTTTTCATTGACGAACGGCTTCGCCAATTAACAAATCGTCGGGATTTGCGCCAACGTTCGGATAATTGAGCGTTCGGATAAACTAGGTCATCGTTCGGATAATTGGGGGTTCGGATAATCGAGGTTCTACTGTAAATAGACGTGTAATTAATTTGATGAGTGAATCACTTTTTCATACGAAAAAAATGGTTAAATTTGCACATGATTTTATACCCGTTACTGTGGCCTAGGGCGTTAATTAAATAATTCAATGGCTATAGAATGAGTCTTTGGCAATTCCCGAGTTACGTGTAATCAAATTAAATAAATAAAGTGCCTCTGTGTGAACGAAAATTCAAAGTAGCCGGGCTGCGTCCGAGGGTGGCACAGCGTGACCGAGAACAATTGACGTGCGAACAGGTGTCATAGTCATGTAGGGTGAAAGGACTCGGGTGAAACGGAGGACGTCGAGTTGCCGATGCTGCTTCGGTTCCTCCTCGAGTGAAATTTCCAGCCCCGTGGGAGAGAGTCCTCGGGTCGAGGATACGATAAATGGAAATTCATCGTCACGGTGACGACGGGTTTACGACACTTCGCGAACTCCTCTGGCATTCACTATCTTGGCAGCGAAGCACTCCTCCAAAACGCACGGAATAATTATTCAAAACGGTCACCCAGCCAAGTATTGGCTCGGGCTAATATTTGGTCAATCAAATGGCAAATTTTATCAAAAGCGATGTTCCCAGTAACCGGGAATCAAAAAAATATTTTTATCGGGTGACAGCTTATAAATGAAGTAATACTCGGAAATGTCTATTTTATTTAATTTTCGTGAGAATTGTAGATAAATTTGGATCAATAAATTGTAAAAAAATATCTACCAGTCACGTGGCAAAGAACATCAATCAGATCGCATGATGTCACACTTGGCAAAACACAAACGAGTCGACGCTCTGAGCATGCTGTTACTGTTTGTCTTAAAATACAATTTGTTAAATTTCTCGATTAATTTTCAATTTTATTCGGACTGTAATAATGGAGACCGGATTCGTAAAGGCAATTAGTTCGAAATTGCCTAGGATTGACTGCATAATGGGTGGGCAATGTCTTTACGAATAACATCGACTTCTGCTCGGCAGAATTCAGAAACGTAAATACTTCCATGTAAGTATACCTCAACGAATTCGCATTCGTGCCACAAATAATGTATATAGCATTAAGGCCACTCTAGAGGCCGAAAAATAGGTTTTTTGGGGATTTTTTTCCAGAAAAATTACAAAATAAATCGAGATTACAAAAAAGGATGTTCATCATACATATCAGTGACTATATACAATCATTTCTTTGAACCGATTCATTTCAAAATAGCGGCTGTGCAGAGTTTTTGCGATGACGTCTCCGTTTGACGTTGGCCGGAAACATAACTCAGACAATTTTCAACCGATTCACTGGAAATGTTGAATATATCTTGAAAAATACATTGTCTATGGAAGTACGTAGGATTTTTTTATATTGCATAGTTCACTTGTTATTAATAATAATCTGACGATTTTTTAGGCAAATTTTTCACTGTCCACTTTAGGAGTGCGTCATTTGGCCAAAAATCAATATATCGAAAAAATCATACGTACTTCTATAGCAGTTATTATATATAATCGAAAAAAATCCATTGGCTCATTATAATTAAAAAATTATCGGAGCTGTTTGTCCGGCCGTGGACCCTGGAAAAACGGAGAGGTCATCGCAAAAACGCTGCACAGCCGCCATTTTGAAATTAATCGCTTCAAAAAAATGATTGTATACAGTCACTGATATGTATGATAAACACCCTTTTTTGTAATCTCGATTTATGTAATAGTTTTTCTGAGAAAAAAAATCCCCAAAAAGCCTATTTTTTCGGCCTCTAGAGTGGCCTAAGGCCTTAATAATATTACAAACTCTGGAATAATTTGAACAAATTTTTGAGGTTATGTTTCGTTTTACAACTTGTTTTGTTTTATTTAACTGCAGGTCTTCAAGAGTCGTGCGGTGATTAATAAAATTTCGAATTCATCCCTGAACTTATTAATTCCGAAATATTTGTCATTGTGTTTGTTTGGAAAGCCGTATTTTGCAAAGTATGATGTCACGCGCCGTTAAATGACAGACCCGGGCGTTTTGGCGCGTATTTTTAAACAAATGAATTCAAACTCGATTTTTAAAGAATTTGCTGCATGTAAATACAGGTAACAAACATTTAGAGGTATATTATGCATATGTGAACAATTATTTATAAACACTTTCCAAAAAATAGGCAACATCCCTATTGTTATTCCTTTATTGGCTTCATAAAATGTCCTGTACAGGAAAGCACAAAGAGAAATTGAGGAATGACGAACAAAAGGCGCGAATGAATAATCCGACCGAACAGCTTAGCAATGCCTCTCCCTACTTCGTATTCCCGTCTCGATTCACCGAAGCGCCTCTGTGCCCTCCTTTCGTCATGCTTGGATTTCGTTTTATTTTTTCACGACCAGTCGAACTTCCTGTCCAGCTCTGTCCTCGTTACATTTCATTCAAAGTTCCCAGGAGGTCTTCGCCGTACATCGTGACAGGATTCCTTGAACTCATTCAATTTCGGATTCATTGGACTTGCCCAAGTTACCCTCTACCCTCGCATCTTCAGGCAAATGAGCTTGGTCCTCAGTCAATTACGCGGGGCTGAACTTATTGTTTTAGATGAAAGTTCATTTCTAACTATCGTCCATACTCAACTTTTGACGGACGTATTTAGGTCTGAGGAAAACCATCCGTACCATTTGATAGTCATCGGTGAAACGCTCGATCTTCAATGAGCCCTTTCGCCAAAATGGATCGAGTGCGATGGGATGTGAAGTTGCTTGGGTTAACGGGAATACAATGGGAGCGTTTGCCGTTTCGGCTATCAACCTCTCGGATGCTCAAACAGGGGAACACAGCTGCTCCAACATGCGAGAGATCCCTTCCATCTTATGATCGCACCAGTAACAGGCAAATTTTGGGTCAATCCAACTGCTCTGTGTACCAGGTGTAGAAGTATGAAACCGGAATTTCCCTATAGATGGTGCTAGTCATCAGTTTAGGGATCGTAAGACCGCTTCTGCAGCGCCATCATCTTCCTCTAACAGCTGACGAAGATTTTCAATACACAACAACCCAAGTTCCCTGCACCGGTATATTTTTCTATAACCTTAAACATGTCGAGTTTTGTGCCTACGAACTACGATTTTCGGACAGCATCGCTCTTCTGTTGTCATTTGAGGAAAACTGCTGCAGAATCGCATCGAATGCTTGTCGAAGCTTACGGCGAACATGCGCTTGGTAAAGCACAGTGTTTCGAGTGGTTCAAAAAATTCATAAGTGGTGGTTTTGACGTGAGAAACGAAGAGCGTGGGTAACCACCGAAAAAGTTCGTAGACAACGAATTGCAAGCCTTATTGGATGAAGATGATACTCAAAGTCAACAAGAACTCGCGGATCAATTGAATGTGATGCAGAAAGCCGTCTCTATTCGTTTTTATCATTTTCAAACAACAGGCGTGTAATTTTTATGAAAAACTTCTAAATAATAGAATCCAAATAGAAATAATTCTACACCTGGTATACTCCGGAAAAGAGATGAAATGTTAGATCTTCCTCAAAGCGCGAAGAACAAGGACCAATAATATAAGCTGAGAAGAATCAAGCCCTTTCTGAACCCAGTGACGTTTCCTCGAAGAATTTGTTCTTAAGCTTGTCTTGTGATTAAGTTTGAAGCTTCGAGCTCGTAAAACATTGAGCTCTTCTTTACTCGGCTTAAAACGGTTTCCAGATTGAAGGAGTGGTACAAAAATAGACTGAGAGGGAGAGGGAGAGAGAGAGAGAGAGAGAGAGAGAGAGAGAGAGGCAAAAGAAGATGCTGTTCAGACATCTCTCGCTCTCCCTTTATTTGTTCCCCCTCTTTTCCTCTCTGTACATTGGATTCTTCCAATCTTCGATTATTGCAAACATTTATAGTTATCGTAATCAATTTTTCTCCTTAATGTCATGCTGTTTTCATTTCCGACTATTTTTTTCAATTGTCATTAACTTTGCAATACTCTTGTGTACTTTTACTTCACATGTTTATCTATTTTTTCAATATTTTTGCTACTGTTTTGCGATGATTTCTTTTGCTTCGTCGTCGTTTGGGTTCGTTGGAGCGAAACATACTTTTTCTTGGATCAAGTTTATTTTGGATCATGGTGCAAATTAGCAATCTATGATTTGTAAGTGAAATACTTTTGCATGATACAAGGCGCTCACTCGTTGAGTGATATCAAATATAACTCTGGACAGATAAAGAGGTTCAGATAAAAAAATGATCAGAAAAGAAAATAGTTAAAAAAATATCAATATACAATTTGTGCATTAAAGATTCCTTCGTGACACTCGGAGCTCTCTCGTCAAATAAAATAATTTTTTAGACGAATGAATATATCTGCATAAAGAGGCAATAAAAAATAACAACATGTCATTTGTAAATAAAATATTTTTGCGCGATACTAGGCGCTCTCTCGTCGAATGAAATGAAATATAACTTTGGATAAATGAACAGATTCATATAAGAGATAAGTTGATAAGAATATTTAGATAAGAGATAGGTAGATAATGAGACCTAGATAAAAGATAACTAGGTAAATATATTTAGACAAGAGGTGATTAGATAAAGAATGAGAATAAAGTGAACCATAACTTTATCCTCGTTCAACCAACTACATATTTTGCATTACTACTTAAGCTTGATCTTTTTGTAGTGTCCTCTATTGATTTTTTACCTAAAGGTGAAGAAGTCCCTGCAATAAACTTCCTGGAATAATAAATTCCAAGAAGCAATCAATCCCTCTTGAATGTCGGTTAGGGGACGCCCATAAATTACGTAACGCAAAATTTCCCAATTTATGCCCCCGCCGCCCCCTGTAACAGAACCGTAACGCCTGGCCTGGGACCCCCCCTCTATTCCGTTACGTAACGGGTGCTTTGTCGTCAATAATATCGTTTTTTTTTCAAAGAAATAAATAATTATGAAAGGATCGGGTTTATACTCATTTTATGAAGTATATATTCATCTAGTTTTATATCAATTTTTATGCATTTTTAAAAATTAACCCTGATTTGGCGACGAAAAAAAATTCTCTTGATTGTCCCATCGACATCTTTATGAAAGGTCATCTGCAAATAAAAAGTCAACAATTTATCGCTATCTATACAAATGTAGCTATCGTTATGCGTAGCCGTTTTTAATTGTGGTCTTTTTTACAAAATTCCAACAGTTTGGACATTTTTTTCCTATCTTCAAGGCCCTTTTTTGTACTCAAGCAATCTATAGAAGCAGTAATGATCAAAATTTCAAAAATCGGCTACGTACAACCTTAGTCACTGCGATTACAAAAATGTTTTAAAAAAATGGAAAATCGTTTGATAAGTTTTTGACTATTCACTGAGACAAGGTCGAAAAGAGTAGTTTCGAGAAAATCGTGATCAAAGTTTTCGTTCCGTTTTTCTTGATATAAAGTTATGTTTTTTTTTTCTAGAATATGGATACTTATATTAAAGTATCACGTCGCGAGCGATATGACGGTTTTTCATCTTTATTATATTTCTCATAATAAAAGCTTGTACTTCATCTATCCTGAACGACAAGTTTTAAATTGACAAACTTGAACATGCAGACCCCCCCTCCCACGTGCGTAGACCGTAACACCAGGCCGAGCCCCCCCTCCAATTGCGTTACATAATTTATGACCCCCTTAACAAAACCCCCTTAACAAGCTCCCTTAACAAAACAAATAGGATCTTTAAACTGCCAAAAATTCTTCACACATCGCTCAACATTTTTGGCTGATTTTCGATCCTACTAGGCTCAAACTATTTCGTTCCTTTGTTACGAAGTCGCGAACTAAATTCCCAAACGACGATGGCCAACAAAATCGAGAAGCGAAATAAAGAATCCCTCGCATTTCAACGACGCGGACTCGAGCACAAACGAAGAAATCATCCAGGCTGCGTGTCGCGTCGTCGGATTTTCAAAATGGGCAAGGCCTGGAAAGCCTCACGCGACAAGTCACACAGCCTTGCAGCACGCTGGTCCGTTTCTCTTGGCGCTCCGGATAGCCCAGATTTTCGAACGGGAATGGAGCTCGGGCGAGCATGCAGCTCATCCCAACGTACGTATATTCGCGAGCTATTTTCCGCCGAATATAATACCGGGTGCGGAACGAGACGAGAGCCAGCGGTGAATCCTGCAGGAATTGGGCCGAGGTGAAAGGCGATGAAAAATAAGCGAGTAGAATATGCCTATGCGGAGCTTGGTAAGTAAGATCGTACATACGGTGCGGCACGTTTGGCGGTGACCGCGAGGGTGGATACGCTATAGAACGGCCCTTGGTAACTCGGTTACATCCGGTGGACGTTTGTGGCTCGTTCCTGCTAGCCCACGCGTACTTTGGGAATTGCGGTCTGACCCGACAAATGTGACTTGTCAGCATTCCACTCTTCCTATGGCTCGTGTCATCGCCGTTACCCGCACGAGCCTTCCTTCGAAAGTTCCCCATCGGAATCCGGTACCCCCTGACCTTTTGCCAATACTCCCCTCAATGTATGTCTGTACATGTGGATTTACCGGCATGATCGTTGGCCGGCATATTCCGCCACGTGTCAACAACAAACGTCCTCGTGATAGGCAACCCTTGAAAATGATCTCGCAACGAACCGGAAGCAAGGTAAAGAAATACGTATTTATTTGTTGTGGTTTACGGTATTTTTATACGCATTGGATTATTTGAGCAATTATTTCCAACCAACATTCTGATAGGGGTTAAAAAATGGCTCGGGTACGTGTCGGTCACGTCCGGCAACGCAGTAGGCGGAAGACCGGAGGATGGAGTGGCCTTGATTAAATATTTGGTGGTGGTAGTCCGGGGGTAGAATTTTTTATTCTTCGTGTCGTTTTGTTTGGGAGTCGAAGTACGGTATCATACATTCTTGAAAAGGATTATTTCGATTGCTTAGATTATTTTATTTGTCTGGATATTCTTTTGTTTTATTTGATTATTTTACGTTCAATTACGTTACGGTACATTCTTATAAAGGAGTATTCAGATTGAATTGCACGCGGTTTTTAAGTGCAGTAGGTTAGAGTGTAATAAACGTTTTCTAGTTTGATTTCGCGATGTATCTTGCGAGCTTTTGCTTTTTCCGGATCTGTCGATGGTTTGCTTCGAACGTCAATTTAGCTTGATTATTTTGATTATTTCGATTGTTTTGATCATTTTCATTATTATTATAATGTTGAGGTTAATTATGCATACATTCTTATAAAGGATTCTTTTGATTCGATTGCACGTAGTTTTTTTAATAGAGTAAGTTGGAATGTAATAAAAGTTCTCGAGTTTGCCTTCACGATGTATCTTGCAAACTTTTGCTTTCTCCCAGATCTGTTGACGGTTTGCTTCGAATGTCAATTCTGCAGATTATATGTGTGAAACTCTTCTTGATTATTTTGATTAAGGTGAGATTAAGTATGCTATGATACATTGTTATAAAAGATCATTTTGATTAAACAGCAGATAGTTTTCGGATGTTGTAGGTTATGATGTAATAAACGTTCTCCAGTTCGACTTCGCGATGTATCTTGCAAGCTTTGCTTTCTCCCAGATCTGTTGACGATTTTCTTCGAACGTTGATCCAGCAGATTATGTGCGCGAATTTCCTCTTGATTATCTTGATTGTTTCGATTTCTTTTTATTGTTTTGATTAAGTGAAGATTAATTATGCTATGATACATTTTTATAAAATATCATTTTGATTAAATGGCACGTAGTGTTTGATTGTTGTAGGTTAGAATGTAATAAACGTTCTCCAGTTTGACTTCGCGATGTATCTTGCGGGCTTTCACTTTCTCCCAGACCTATTGACAGTTCGCTTCGAATACCAATTCTACGGGTTACGTGCGTGAACCTCCTCTTGATTATCTTGATTGTTTTGATTATTTTTATTGCTTTGATTATTTTGATTAAGTGGAGATTAATTATGCTATGATACATTTTTATAAATATTTCAATAAAATAAATCATTTTTATATATCATTTTGATTAAATAGCAAGTAGTGTTTGATTGCAGTAGGTTGGCATGTAATAAACGTTCTTCAGTTTGATTTCGCGTTGTATCTTACAAGCTTATGCTTTCTCCAAGATCTATTGACGGTTCGCTTCAAATACCAATTCTGCGAGTTACGTGCGTGAACCTCCTCTTGATTATCTTGATTATTTTGTTTGTTTTATCATTTTTATTACTTTGATTATTTTGATTAAGTTGAGACTATCTATGTCATGATACATTTTTATGAAACATCATTTTGATTAAATGGCACGTAGTGGTTGATTGCTGTAGGTTAGAATGTACGAGGGTCGTTTTAAAAGTCCGTGCAACGTCAGAGAGATGACACGATTGGTGCGTATCGAGGTTTATGTTCAGTTAGTAGCATCTCTTGGAAGCAAACATACCAAGTTTCAGCTAGATCAGTGTATATCTATGTGTTTTCGTATTCGTTTGGACCGAGGAAGTCGAGCGATTTAAAAAAATGGACGTAAAAGTATTTCGTGTGTTGATTGAACATTACTCTATGAAAGGCAATAGCAGACCCTCGTAATAAACGTTCTCCAGTTTGATTTCGCGATGTAGCTTACAAGCTTGTGCTTTCTTCCAGATGTATCGACGGTTCACTGCGAACGTCAATCTTGCGATTCACGTGCGTGAATTTCCTCCAGGCTGGAATCGCTCTCTTTCTTTTGATTGACCATGCTGATAGGTGGGACGATTGATAGTCCCGTTGCTCTCACAATCAGACCGAAAGAGACTCCTGTGTGGGGTCGACTCGTCATCGATAAATGTTTGCTCATCGCCCAACTGACGTATAGATTCGACGAAAATTAGTGACAAGGCGAAAAGCCCTCCCCCCTCCGTGAAACGATTCGACTCGTAATTCCAAGTTAAATAGTTTTCTCTGCCAAGAGGGATGGAGGAGCTGGGGATGATGTGTGCAAGCTGACACGAGTTTCACGTCTGATGTCTAATTTATTCGCGGAAGTGTACCAATTAGAAGTGGCACATGGTATGTTCGGGGATGGAACACTATGCGTGTGTACACAACCTTAAGCATTTATGACTTGGTGTGTGACACCACGTTGCGCAATTTCGAAAAGAGGAACAGAGAACTCTCGGTCGTTTCGACGCATTTGTTACAACGCCGAGTTTTGCGACTTCCCGTTGAGATGCATCAGGTGAACTTGGAGTTTCGTTTCTATCTCTGCCGGTTGTTGGCCTCTGCCGTTGCATTTCCACCACCCGCGCACGGATCCGGACCAATTTCCACGAAGATAACGCCCGGGTCGCTTACATGTTCACAACTCCCGTGCTCTCCGACATTCGCCGATATCGTTAATCCAAACGGAAAATAAAACTGGTCCAATTAAACGGATAAATAACGGAGCGTTTGAAGCGGTATAATTGCGTCGACCCACTTTAGGTGCTAACGAATCTACGATGTATTTTCGCGTTTTTTGCGTCTCGAATTGTATTTAGGGAGTTATCGTTTGTTTTGCAAGCGGGGCCTGGTGAAATTGCACTCTACCTGTTGAGGATCTCTTGGAGACTCATCTTTTTTACGGAGTGTCACCCCGCCCGGTTATCGGACGAATAAACGGATGTTATTCGTTCGGATAGCGGCTCACAAGGAACATCCCTCAGGTGACACCCTTCGATTTTGTTGAAATTTGGATACGTTATAAAGCACCGAAAAGTAAGCGATACGGATTTTTTTTATCGGAGGAAAAACGGTTTTAAGGGGTGAAACCACCCCTCGAAAAAAGGCATCTCTAGGGGTAATATAGTAGTTTCACGCACAAGGAGTCTACCGATTTTAATGAAACATAACCGAAAATTCTTCTAATCCGACACAAGGAAAAATCGACTATAGTGACATTGCAAACAAAAAAATTAAGGCGTGAACCACTCTAAAGATGCTTTTTCCGAGGGGTGGTTTCACCCCTTAAAATCGTTTTTCCGCCGATAAAAAAAAATACGTATCGCTTACTTTTCGGTGCTTTATGACATATCCAAATTTCAACAAAATCGAAGGGTGTCACCTGAGGAATGTTCCTTGTCAGTTCACGCCGTATATCCAGTAGGCGTACATATTATTGTGATTCGTGTAAGCTAGTATCCGGACGTATAACATATATATATAATTGTCCGGATAGAATGTGTTGAAGTGTAGTATCCGGAAGAATAATTTACACGTAGTCACCCGAATAAAATCTTTGTAAATTTGTTTGGGTTTGTTTGATGTGGGTTGGTTGGTTTTGTTTCGGTTTGGATTTTTTTTTTTGGATTTGTTTGATTGGGTGTGTTTGTTTGGGTTCGTTTGCATTTGTATGTGTGGGTCTGCTTGGTTTGGGTGTGTTTGTTGGCGTTTGGATTTGTGTTGTTTGGGTTTGTTTTGTTTAGTTTGGGTTTGTGTTGTTTGGGTGTGTTTGTTCGCGTTTGGGTTTGTGTTGTTTTGGTTGGTTGGTTGGGTGTGATTGTTTGCGTTTGGGTTTGTGTTGTTTGGGTGTGTTCGTTTGCGTTTGGGTTTGTGTGTTTTTGGGTTTGTTTGTGTTTGTTATTTTGAGTTTGTTTTTGGTTGATTTGTTTGGGTTTGTGTATTCGGGATTGTTTGTTTGGGGCGTTGTACAGCGTGGACCGCGTGAACTGAGCTGCTATGCGGACGAATAACATACGTTTATTCGTGCGATAACTGGACAGCTGGACGCAGCGTTTTTTTTATTGGAAATTATTTTATTTATTGATTTATTTTGACGATAATATTTATTTTACGGCGAAACAAATAACTGCCATTTATTTCACAATATTAATAGATATTTTTGTCCTTTATCGTGGGTTCCATAGTACGGAGTCCTTCCCCTCTTTACATTCCCACTTTTTAAGATCGATTCCCATTTTTCGCAATTTTAAGATTGGTAAATCATGGTAAAATATGATTTACCTTTAAATAAATATTATGTATTAATATGATCTATATTAATATTTATTAATATTGTTTATATTAATAAATATTTGATAAACAATAGTAATTAAGATTGTTTATATTAATAACTATTGAATAAACAATATTAATGAATATTGATCATATCAATAAATTATTAGTATCGTTTATATTAAGAAATGAGGTTCGCGAATATTATTAATATTCATTAATAATAGACGCAGTTCCTCGGAACTTAATTATTTTAAAACAAGTTCGTATTGTGAGAAAAATTGATAAGTATTGCGAAATAAATGTTATAGGATTGTGATAAATGATTTTTTAAAATTTTAACCATACAAATAGCTATTGATATTGTTTAAATTGAAAAATATTTTTTATAATTGTGTTTAATAATATACATTTGGCGCTAGATGATATTTATTATGATACCATAAGATTTATTTCACGATACTTGCCAGTTTTACGCACAATACAAATTTCTTTGAAAATAGTTAAGCTTTGAGGAACTGTCTTATCGTGGATTTAAACAGTAGACACCGTTTTTTATTACGGAAAGTTTTGATCTATTTTTTCAGGATTCAATGAATCATATTTTTAATTCTTCATTACGCTTCCTATTAATCTTTATTCGCATATCCACTTTTAACAAATCTTATAAAAATGAACGATAGAATACATTTGAAATTTGTTTTCTGCCCAAATACTTGGCTTGACCTTGAATTAAAAAAAAAATGAAGAATGCGACTCCATCTCTGCAAGCTAATGTTACTAAGATTTTTCAGAAAAAAATAGCATCCGTTGAAATAGCGATCTCTAAATGAAAGTAGAATGCATAAAATAGAACCACGAAATTCAACCAATATTATCGAAATTGCCCTTAAGGCCTTAGGCCACAGTAACGCGTATAAAATCATGTGCGAATGTACATGATGCACCCATAAAATTTAATTACACATCTATTTAATATGAATATCAAGCTGTTAGAAAATATATATATATATATATATTTTTTTTTTTCGATGTACCAAATGGCCAACTACTCGACACTTCTCGATACAGCTTTTTTCCATTTGGCGTGACAAATAATTTCAACAATTTTCATTCGATTACTTCAAATTTAAAAGTGATGTGCCTAATTGCATTTCGCAGATAAGTACGTACGGAATTTCTGATTAATCGAAAACTTTTCATTTTATGAGCACTTTATGAGCAGTTATAACGAAATTTTTCACTGAAAATTCATTTCTCAAGTTCAAATACCTACAACTTTTGGATAAAACAATGTTTTTTAAATTCCGTACGTACTTCTCTAGGTATTCTAATGCAGGTTGACGAGAATTTTTGTTTTTTGTTCAAGGTAAAAAATTGTGGATGCTAAATGTCACGCCGCGGAGCGCCTAAAAAAAAAGATAACAAAAAAAAGATTGGTAGTCGGCCACTTTGTACATCGAGAAAAAAAATAATATTTTCTAACAGCTTGATATATACTAAATAGATGTATAATTAATTTTATGAGTGAATCACTTTTTCGTACGAAAAAAAATTGTTAAATTCGCACATTATTTTATACCCGTTACTGTGGCCTAAGGCACCAATCGTTAAAACGATTTGCTGCATGTACCGATGAATATTCCGCAAGCCCCTACTCTACTCGTTATATCAATTCCAATGAAGTTCCTATAAACTTCAAGAAACTTTTTTCGCTTATCATTTTCTTGGGTTTATTACTACTCAGAGAAAAGGCATTTTTTCCATAAAATCCTGATACCGATTTCCCCACGGGTAGGAAACATAACCTTGCATAAATAAAAAATCTACACATCCGTGTGTACGTAGACATATATTCAGAAAAGAAGCAAAGAGCGAGCGCTGTAAGCCCTCCGCTCCCGCAGGTACACTTCGTCATGATAAAGTATGCATTACATCATCACGTGGAATAATATAATACATAAAATACAAAACCTCCGAGTTTTCACCCCTCGTTGAGAGCGCGAGCTAACACGTTCGAGAACGTTTGGGAACATCTGTGGCCAAATCCATGATACTTGTCGAATCAAATGTCAGATCAACGTCGACCAGGTCCTACAAATTGTGAATCTGGGGACCAATGATACGCGCGGAAAATGGCTTGGGAGAGTGAGTCACTGCAACCCAAACAAACCAGGAGCAATAATTCACAGGTTATAGTGCCAGCTGGGTACTTTAAAAACAACCGAGGGGGAACCCAGACGGGATTTTTTTGATTCGGTAAGCTTTGCCTCGTGTTCTCAGACGTATTATTCACTGTCAGACGTTGGGTACAAGATTATCGTACTCCGGACGGGCCTTGCCGTTCGACGTGTGCCTGCTCGGCTCCCTGTTCTTTTCTTGTTGGTATAGATTTATACCGTAATAAGGCCTCGAGGGAGGTTCTTGTGCAACCTCTGGACTAGACTTCTGAGCCTCCGTGTGTCCGTCAAGGCGGAATATACATTTAGACGGAAAAAATTAAGCAATTTTGAGGAATTTTTTCAACTAAGAAATAATTATTTTACTCTTATCAAACTTTAGGCATACTTTAATCGTATATTCAAGTATACAAAACGATTTTTTTAAATTAATTTATCAGCAAAATGGCGGAATTTTGGCAGGGTGTTACAGCAGGCTGATCGTGGCAGTTGCGTCAAATTTGGTTTCAAAAAGGTGTTTTTTATTATCGATATTTCTACCAAGTTTCAGCTCAATCGACGGAATAGTTTTTGCGTAGGGTAATTCGAGGACAGATGGCCATAGTTTTCTCTGGGACGTCCTATCTCGAAGTCATTTAATCTCGAAGAATTTAACAATTTTTTCTCGTATGAAACAGTGATTCACTCATAAAATGAATTACACATCCATTTAGTATGAAAATCAAGCTGTTAGATTTTTTTTTCGATGTACAAAATTGCCGACTACTCGAAACTTCTCGAAACAGCTTTTTTCCAATTGGCGTGACAACTAACTTCAACAATTTTCACCCAATCTACTTCAAATTTGAAAGTTATGTCCCTAATTGCATTTCGCAGAGAAGTACTTACGGAATGTCTGATTAATCGAAAACTTTTCATTTTATGAGCAGTTTATGAGCAGTTGTATCGAAAGTTTTCTCTGAAAATTCATTTCTTAAGTTCAAATAACTACAACTTTTGAATAAAACAATATTTTTTACATTCCGTACGTACTTTTCTAGGGATTCTAATGTAGATTTACGAGAATTTTTGTTTGTTGTTCTAGGTCTAAAATGGTGGATGCCAAATGTCACGCCACGGAGCGCCGAAAAAAAAGATAACAAAAGAAAATATTAGTATTCGGCCATTTTGTACATATTTTTTTAAATTAATTTATCAGCAAAATGGCGGAATTTTGGCAGGGTGTTACAGCAGGCTGATCGTGGCAGTTGCGTCAAATTTGGTTTCAAAAAGGTGTTTTTCATTATCGATATTTCTACCAAGTTTCAGCTCAATCGACGGAATAGTTTTTGCGTAGGGTAATTCGAGGACAGATGGCCATAGTTTTCTCTGGGACGTCCTATCTCGAAGTCATTTAATCTCGAAGAATTTAACAATTTTTTCTCGTATGAAACAGTGATTCACTCATAAAATGAATTACACATCCATTTAGTATGAAAATCAAGCTGTTAGATTTTTTTTTCGATGTACAAAATTGCCGACTACTCGAAACTTCTCGAAACAGCTTTTTTCCAATTGGCGTGACAACTAACTTCAACAATTTTCACCCAATATACTTCAAATTTGAAAGTTATGTCCCTAATTGCATTTCGCAGAGAAGTACTTACGGAATGTCTGATTAATCGAAAACTTTTCATTTTATGAGCAGTTTATGGGCAGTTGTATCGAATGTTTTCTCTGAAAATTCATTTCTTAAGTTCAAATAACTACAACTTTGGAATAAAACAATATTTTTTACATTCCGTACGTACTTTTCTAGGGATTCTAATGTAGATTGACGAGAATTTTTGTTTGTTGTTCTAGGTCTAAAATGGTGGATGCCAAATGTCACGCCACGGAGCGCCGAAAAAAAAGATAACAAAAGAAAATATTAGTATTCGGCCATTTTGTACATAGAAAAAAAATCTTGGTAACAGCTTGATATTCATGTTAAATAGATGTGTAATTAATTTTATAGGTGAATTACTTTTTCGTACGAAAAAAAATTGTTAACTTCGCACATGATTTTATACCCGTTACTGTGGCCTAAGGCCTTGAGCCGAATGCTTCTTAGTAATAAAATTGAACACGAAATAATAACAGCAGTCAAGTATTATCCTCACTTAAAAAAATATATTCTAGGATACTGAGGTGGTCATCTCTTCTGTACCATTCAATCTAAGATTCCCATAGGTGTATGGGGTTGAAGTTTGCTTCGTTGGAATGAAATGAAAATTCTCATTTCTACTATTATCCAAAGTGATATTTAGCAGGTTTCGCTTGTAAATTGGTGAATAAGAATCACAAAAAAGGTTTGCCTGATTTTCGTAGCTCAAATCTGGCAAAGGAAATTTGGGAAATAAAAAGAGAATTATTATCGTTGCGTTGGAACGATGCAAACTTCAACCTCACGTAGGTGTTGAGGTGAGATGGTCATGCTGTTTCAATCAATGTGAGATGGTCACATGGGAAAACATGAGAAACAGTGCTTTGGATCCTACTTTTATATCGAACTAGTCTTCTTTCGTGATCCGGTCCGAAAACAGACGAAGGGCCCATGGGACCCTTTAAGATATTATTCGACTTCAAACGCCTCTCTAGGGTTTATCGCGACATCCTATATTCCAAAGCAGCCTGGCAAATTGAGACATTTTTGGTACGAACTGCTTCAATTGCTAGTGTCAAATCGTTTTGTTTCCATTTGCCGCCCTCGTCAGATTTTCGTACATATTCGTTAGGCATCTGGAAAAGAATAAAGTTGCTTCGATACGTCATAGATAAGCAATAAAAGTAGTAGGTAATATGTGACCTCGAAAAATTAGGGCCATCACTCCTAAAATATATAGTAGACAGGGCCCACCCTCAATTCTTCGAAATACATCAACAATAGTACCTCTTTTAGAGGTTATGTTATAAGCAAGTATATGTCCTAAGTGGTACAGCCCAAAATAGGCAAAATAAGATGTCTACATATGTCCACAGTTTAATCACAAGCGTCATTTTTTTCTAATAAGCTAAAAAAATTTACTGCAAATTACTAACATTCTCGTTTATTTTTGGTGCTAATTCCGATGCAGTGTCGCGAGACTGATTACGGCCTCCATACTGAGATCAAAGAAGCCTGCCCCCTCTCGGTGAAAGTTGGTAATATTTCGTTGAGCCATCTCTCCTCTATGGCCATTTATCCTCGAATTACCACAACCCTGCACGACAATTTTGAAAGTGCAGTTTTAAGAAAAATGCGTTTGAGGTTTACACAGAATTTGAATTAAATTGTACTCGGTACCCGTGGCAACTAAAATTACTTAAGTAATCTGTTACAAAGTAATTAAATGATTAATTACAGTTACTACTGTCTTTGTCCATATCTGCTTGCCCCTCTGCGCTCCCGCTTGATGAGGCACAGAGTTGACGAGCTGTAACGTTTGAAGTTTTTCGAAATTCGCTTTGAAACTTTGGGAAAACATTCTACATATAAGGCGATCCATGTCACTTCAGCCAGTCAAAAAAAATTGCATCAATAATTTTGAAAAATCGAGTTACTTTATTGAAAAATATTCAGCGAGTGTCGAAATTAAATAAAAAAATTCTGACGTTTTTTCTCGTTGATTACCATTTTTTAACATTTTTCCATTCAAATGGCTGTATCTTTGGCAGGATTTGACGTATTTACATTTGTAAAAAACGAAAATGTGCGTCTTTTTATGGCCTTCTAGAAAGAAATCAATTCAGATTTTATTGAGCAAGTCGAACGTCCGTTTCAGGCCAAAATATGCAAAAATATTTTTTTTCTCAAGGAAAGACACTCGTTATGTTATTTTTTTAAATTTCCCCGAAGTGTGAATACGAAAAACGGACTTTTGGTATTTTTTATATTATGGGATTCCTCAACATGGTGAAGTAACAGCTATTTAAAATTTTTGTTTTAAATTAATATTCGATCGAAGACTGTGGCGCACTCGCTGTATATTTACCAGGTTTTTGAAATACATATATGTATTTCAATATCTCGCTGCATGTAAACATACAGCGAGTACTCCACAATCTCCAATCGAATATTAATAAAAAAATAAAATAAAAAAATAGCTGTTACTTCACGGTGTTTAGGAATCCCATAACATAAATAATGCCAATAATCCGTTTTTCGTATTCACAATTCGGCAAATTTAAAAAAATAAAATAACGAGTGTCTTTCCTTGAGAAAAAAAATATTTTTGCATATTTTGCCCTGAAACGTTCGACTTGCTCAATAAAATCTAAATTAACCTCAATGTGGCCCGGGCTGCCGGAAGCTAAATGCAAAACTAAGTGAAAGGTTGATTTTGTAGTCATTCGAGTCTGGGGACGAGCCTTATGGTAGCCTCCTGTTCCTATACTCAGCATTCTGTGAACCGCGATGTCTCAAGAGTCATCTTGAGATAACGGTAAGCAGATTTATACAAAGGTCACTCCAAGGATCTTTGTGTAGCCAGAACCGCCAGTCATAGTCAACTGATGGTCAACATCACGAAGATACAACAGGTTCAAAGTGACCTTTGCTGGAATAGACATATATATCTCTCGTATACTCAAGGCTGGGTCTGCAGCAGGTTGGAGTGCTGGAAGAGGTCGAGTATTAGTGGGAGTGTAGGTGGAGAAACCTGGTAGGCATAGAGCAGGATGAACACGAAGAGTGGATGAAGAGGAGCGAGGCAAAGAGCGAGCGAGCGAGCAAGAGAAAGAGAGAGAGAGTGAGAGAGAGAGAGAGAGAGAGAGAGAGAGAGAGAGAGAGAGAGAGAGAGAGAGAGAGAGAGAGAGAGAGAGAGAGAGAGAGAGAGAGAGAGAGAGAGAGAGAGAGAGAGAGAGAGAGAGAGAGAGAGAGAGAGAGAGAGAGAGAGAGAGAGAGAGAGAGTTAGGCTCTGGCAGGAAAGCAGGCAGGTATCGATTCCATCCCGCATGGAAAGGAAGCTTTCGACAACCCCTTGCTTCTCCGCCAACCCCCTTTGGTCCCACGCACTCCGGGTCACCGGGTCAAAGCTCACGGCCGCCCCGAGAGCTCACTGTTGCGCTTCCCTCGACAGCGGCTGTGCGCGCTGCCAAAGAGCTCGCAACCCCCAATTCCCCTCGTCTCGGTACTACCCTCGCTACCCCAATCGTATACGTACTCGCGGTCAAAGCCATTCAAGTTTATAGCCAGGACGTGAAATCCAAACATCTTCAGATGTCTCGACGTGTCTTCAAGGATGGCAACGGTGCCAAAGCCTCGGGAGATGTATGTCTTGGCAGTAAAGCAGTGTGGGCTCGGAGGTATGCCGGGCAATGCAGTATGCTTGTCAATAAAGTTGAATGCTAACAAGTACAGTCGAAGGCAATACGAGAATGATAGTTTTTATTGCAAATTTGAGGATTAGTCAATAGAATATGCCAATTGCGGCTGGTTTTATTTTACATGTGGGAACTTCATTACCATTTACACTACCATTTGCATTACCATTTGAGAACTTCAAAAGTCTTGTACTCTTGCCTCGACTGGCATCGACTATACGTCTTCAACTCTTCATTCCTCTCGGTTCAATAAATAGATGTTATCAATTTTTACATCTTTTCTCTGGAAAATGGAAGAATGGTATCGCAGCTAAAAAGTTCATTTCAACGTTCAGGGAACTTCGTCACGCAGTCGAAGCAATGAATAAAAATGAGGAAGGAGCAAGTTCTGTATTTCACGACCGCGTACAATTTGAAACCTGAAAGTTGAAATTTCGCGAGGCTAGAGAAGAAAAAGTTGATGAGAGATGGACGGAAACGTAATTTGGTTCGTGTTTCATACAGTCGTGAGGTCTCCCCACATGAAACATCGACTTTTGTGCCTTTTTTAGCTAATTAGTCGAATTGAATGCGTTCTTCGGGATTTTAGATGCACGAGAAATCGAAAAATGCTGGAGGTTGATGCTAAGATTTGGCATTTAGGTCAAAATAGAATTCAGAATGTGGTGGAAAAAAATTAATTAAAAATTTTGATAAAAGAACTTCAGCATACAAATTGAGTCAATTGAAAAAATTTTGCGGTTTCATTAAAGGAGTTGTTTTAGTAAAAAAAAAGTGAATTTAAAATCAGAGTGAAATAAATTTGGCATACAGTTGTTTGAAGATTTTGAAGATTTCGCTTCTAGGTCGGATTTTAAAATACACTTTTTAAGTTGATTTTTGAGATTTAAATTTTAGGTCGGATTTTAAGGTTAAGTAAATTATTGAATCCGGGTGTTTGGGTTTGATTAATTAATATCGACTTTTAATATTGACTATTAATATTATTAATATTGACCATTTGGGTCAAATTTTTAAGGATTAGTATTCCGATCGAATTTCAAGATTCGCTTGTATGTCGAATTCTAAGATTTAGCATCTAGATTAAATTTTGAAATTTAGCGTTTCGATCGGATTTTAAGATTTAGCCTGTTCGTCGAATTCTAAGATTTCGCATTAAGGACGAGTCCGAAGATTTGCATTTCGGTCAAATTTTGAGATTCAGCATTTCGGTCGAATTTTAAGTTTCAACATTTCGGTCAAATTTAAAGATTCAGCATTTTGGTCGAATTACATAATTTGGCATTCAGCTCAAATTTGAAAATTTAGCTTTAAGTATTGTTTTTTGTTGATCGAACCAATAAAAACCCTTTTCACGAGCACTAAAACATAGAAAAAGTGGCAGGTGGTTCTGACAAACGTGTGATTTGATGCTAGATACATCTTTACCCAAAAAGTAAATTCACCGTGGGTAGAATTCGTTGCGCTATTGCGACGAGACGAATCCTGGTTGGTCAGTCCACTTGTCGCCATGGAGCGTTGCGGGTTTGCATAGCCCCGCGTAAATAATAAAACGCCATGCCGCAGCGTATAATGCAGTCGGGACCGGCCATGCGGAGGATGTCGGAAATCCGAATTTGGCTTCAGGATGGAACCCTCGTTCCTGCGTTTTATGTTATTCGAATACGACAACGTTTCGAAATATTCCGTAATATTCCGAAATAATCGAAAACGGTAAATGTTTTGCAAAGGAAAATTCACTAATCGGATACGCACGGATTATAGTGGCAGGTCGTTTATAGCCTCAGCGAACTCCGATATTGATCAGTATTGATCAAAACCTATAGTTGGATGGGTGAACGCTCAACCGCAACTTCGAAGTTGCTAAGCAGAAGTCACGTTTTTTTTTATTATGGTAACGCAACTGTAACTCGTTCAAAACATAACTAGCCAAAGTATCCAAACTAGCCAAAACATAACTAGCCAAAGTAGCACGGGATTTACACAGTTTCCCTGTGCCCTCGTGTAAATGCGAGTTATAGAAAAGGGTTCATTTCGGAAAAGTAATACGTGAAAACCCACAAGGGTACCGTTAAACAGGATTACTTTGAACAAGTTTTAGGAGTTTTTTTAAGGTAACTTTTTTTGCTCCAATAGAACAATGTGTCCATCGGCTATCAAATGTAGAAGAAAATCAAGCCCCACCACCCCCGCAATTTTATACATTTATTTCTCAAAACTGTTAAAGTACCCTCGAGTGTGGGGTTTCTTCGACGAGGCATTGAAATGCAGCTTATGCCCAAGATTAAGGAGTAACCCTTAACCCTGAATTTCTTTTCTATCAAAATGATGTCAAAGTAATTTGACATCATTTGATAAAAAAAAATCAATGTTGTGTTCATCAAACATGGAGTTAAATGAAAAACAACGATTTTTACAATCAAATTATCAATTTTATTAACCGAGGACACCACTGTGACAGGCCGAAAAAGGTCGTTTTCACCGATCTTTTTTGTCTACTGGACTACTTATTTGGAATTCGCAAAAAAGGTATGTTATTAATCATACATTGAACTTACGTCGTGTAAACTTTTATTTTGATCAATTTACACGAAAATATTTAAAAAAAGGTTTTCTCAGAACCATGTTTTTAAAATCGGCGTGCAGCAGAATTCGAAGAATTTTCGTCCAATCTACTTGAAATTGTAATTATAGCTTCTTCGATTACCCTAACAGTCAAGTACGAGTGCTTTTTTTCGATTAATTGAAAATTGAAAAAATATATCACTTTTGACACGAAAATTATGGTCGAAAAAACAAACTTATTTTCAAACTCGTCTCTAGTTTTTTTTAATTGTTTTTTAATTTCCCCCGTACTTGACTGCTAAAACTAATACAATCAACGAAAATATTCTACTCTCAGTTCCGGGACGAAAACCCGGGGAAACCAGTAGTGCTATAGCGACTCGTGCGCCGTCATTTTGTATTTTGTTGACAAATAATTTTTTTTTGACATACTTCGATATATACCGTATAAAACCTTAAAATTCTTATGAGCAGGTATTTTATTCGTATCTTTAAAAAAAATTCCAAAGAAAACATTTAAAAATGGCACTTACAGTGGTGTCCCCCCTTAAGGAAACATTTTACATAAAAATATCGAGTGTCTAGGGTACCGCTATAGGCGCTTAATCAGTGTTGTAATTATCATTGAAATCAAAATCAACTTAAGCAACATTACAATGAACTTTAACCACATTATGAGAAACTGGAACAACAAATTGTTGTTCAATTTGCCGCCTGCCAGAGAAGGTCACGCGGGCTCGGTGTGCACAAATTTAAACCGTATTTTGGCGCTCCGATAAAGTAGCCCTAAAAGCTGCCAATGTTACTCTTGATATCAATGTTTTACGGTACGCGTTAGAAGTCAGGAAATTAAAAAAAAATGAAGAAACTTTTATTAACTAACCGCACAAGAGAGTGTGGAATTATGCAGAGAGCACTAAGCATTGTTCAACATTTGCACAAAGAGGCAAGGAGTGCAATTGCATTTGTTGTGATTTTGTCGCTAACGAGGTAAAAATAAGCGAATCTCCGGGCAACTTTTCTCCATAGTTTATCGACACTCCATGCACGTTTTCAAAGTTTCGACGTTCATCATTTATTATGGTCCGCTTTTCTTCCTCGGGATTTTATTTTGTAATCTCGAGGACTCCACGGTATACTTTGTTCTCCACCTTATCATAAAAGATCGGGGTGGAAAAAATTGTGAGCACTGGAGAAAAGTTTTTATGTTTCTCTACAGCGGTACACATTTTCGTTACGAGAGGCAAAAGTTTCTCTCTCGTTGCAATTCCGTCCAACCCCTCGACCACTTGTAGCCTTTCCGTCTGATACAATATATATGTATGTATGGAAAAAGGATTTTTTCAACCGATCATATCTGTGTGACATTGGCCGTCAGTAAATTTGGCTATTTTGAGGACGGTCCTCGCCCACAAATGTCCTTAAAATAAACTTTCCCTATATGAATGGGCACACACGTATAAATATTCGCAAAAGTATTTTTTTGGATAATATTTTCACATTGACATACTTTAAATCCGTAGAAATATTTTATTCTAGCAGGGTATGCAATTTTTAGGAACACTTAATGGGCACCCGAATTCTATTCATAGCGGAATAATTGATAAGGTAAAATAATTCATAATTTAATTAATTTTAATCAATGAACTTTGATTAATTTATATATCTATTAATTTTAATTAATTCATGATTCAATTTATAATTTAACTAGTAATGAAATTATAAATAATTCCATTATCATCCTATATGCAAAAAATCGTCGTGTGTCATTTAAATAATATTGATACAATTTATTTATTGATATTTGCATAAAGAAAAATATAACTGTTCAAAAACAAAATGAATATCCTAGAATAGATTATGTAAGAGGGGTACAAGTGGATTCGATTTTCAAACACTGCAGTTCGGGGACTCAAAAAGTTTGTGCAAGAGTATCAAAAACGCGACGGTCAAGTATAACCGGTAAGTATTCCGGAAGATGACGTTGAAGCTTGCATCGTTGGAATGCAACGAAAAAGTTTTTTCTTTTAATTTCCAACATTTCGAGGATTCTCATTTAGCGATATACATCCCAAATCTGCATAGGATGATTTTTGATGATAATGAAAATAAGAAATTAAAAACAATTGTCGTTGCGTTTCATGCGATGCAAACTTCAACTCCATTCCGAAAATCCGTATGGTCATAATGTGTTGGCAACGGAAATGGAAAACGGCAAAGTTTGTGGCGCGATGACTCCGTCTTTGTCGTTTTTATATCCTTTCGCTACATCTGCGCCTCGACTCATTCTACCGTTGTCGCAAAAACAAATTGCCACATTGTCTGGGTACTTATTTTTAAGGGGGAAACTGTAATGTAAAAACGTCTATTGCAGGATACTTTAAAAATGTTTGGAAATGGTTTCAATAACATAAATAAATGTAGCAAATGGTATTTATTTATATTATTATAATAACAATGTATATTTTGATTAAATTTGAATTATATATACAGCCACTCCATTTTTCAAATCCATTCCAGCAGTCTCAATATCAATTTGACAGAATTGTACTATTTCCCTATATCCGGTGTAATGCATACGGTGTATTTGGCTCATGTGTAAGACACGAATGTTTGTATTTGGCTCATGTGTAAGACACGAATGTTTGGAGTTTTTCCAAATAGTACGAATATGCCATTTCTCGCTACGACGAAATAGCAGAATCGTTTCGATCGGGGCTTCGAAACAAAAATAACCAGTAGACGTCGACGAAAAATGGGGAAGAAAACAAAACGGGGTATGCGATTTGTTGGTCCCGAGGCTTGACATCAGCGGCAGCGAAATGCTGTAACCGAGCGTTTTCCAGTATCCGGGACTTTGTTGGAAACTGGAGCGAACTCACACAATATCGTGTTGGTGCAGGGTGAACTGGGAGTGGCGAAGAAAGGAAGAAATCGGAGATGGAAAGAGAGCAAGAGAGAGAGAGAGAGGGAGAGAGAGAGAGAGAGAGGGAGAGAAAGAGAGAGAGAGAGAGGGAGACAGAGAAGTAGATAGGAATGGGGTGAGACGCAGTAGGATCAGGAAGAGAGAATCTGAGCACATATATGGATGAAAAATAAAAAAAGAGAGAGAGAGAGAGAGAGACCCAGAAGCGAATACTTGCAGGGAGGTTTGTCCGGGGTCATGGCTGGGTTGGACTGGGTCGCGACGTATTCTGCGATATCGCACAACGGACCCTACTAGAATGGACAGAATCCAACGATCGCGGATATGACTTGCCTCGACCATAAGTCGTTTGGAGGAAGACATCTACATTATTTTCTCAGAGCTTGGAATTCAATAACGTGAATGGCGAACCGAGAGCTCAATTTCCCGGTCATCATTCGGTCTTCCATTCCAAGCCCTTCCATTCCACGACGTTCCATTCTTCATCAGCATCAGATCCTATTCAAACCCTTTCCAATCTTTTAGTCCATCTCAATTTCGTTCCGTTAGCATGCTGCTGGCGTCGGTCCACTTTGTTAATACTTTCAGCAGCAACCACCAAACGACCGATGTACTTGGTACGAGAGGATTCAATGATGACGTTTGCCATTCGGCAGATAGAAGTCCTATCCGTTCGAAGACGTAAATCAAGTCTTTTTTCTTCCTTGCTATCGCCCATACACACACCTCACCTAGAACAGATCCTGCCTTGCTGGTCTCAGCCCTATGTGCAAATACAGAAGGAACAACTAAGGATCTAGACGTTGACGCGGCTGGATAGACTCTTGCACAGAATGTGAACTTGTTAACGAGATGGAACGTCTGTTCACGGAGCCGTGTATAACTTCAGCCGTGTTGGGTATCGCGGAGTAGATTGCTGCCGCAGATCGTTACCTCAAACTCCAGGAGGGGGAGCTTTCACGATGCATCGGGAATTGGATGGAGATTTATGAACACTGTCAACTTGGATGACACCAAGAAACATTGTAGGGATAATTATGATTTACCGGTGTACTGCAAATTGGATGATTGATTCGCTAATAATTGGGGAAACTGGGCTCTTTGTTTCGGAGTTGTCTGGAGGGTAGCGAGTGGCTAGGGAAGCATGGTGACACCCACAGCTAGCTGGACAAACGGGTACCTCAGAAGACTACCGAAAGGAATATACGAGGGCTGACTAAATCCGTCACGGGGCACGTCATTGGGACGGCATCGAATCACTTATAGAAAAAATGGGTGTCCGGTTGTCTTAAGAATCTTTTGATTAATCGAAATGATGATATTTTCTGGTCTCTCCCTCGGGACAATCATCTCATGCGGCAACTTATGAAAATGTAGTCGGCAAATGCACACTGAGAGAAATGTATAGTAACTTCAACCATATTTCAACCGTATTTTATATTACTCTGATACTTTCTAGCGAAACCACTGCCAAGGGAACGGGCTTGGAAAAATTAGCGGGGAAAGAAGACCCTGTTGAGCTTGACTCTAGTCTGGCACTGTAAGGAGACATGAGAGGTGTAGCATAAGTGGGAGATGGCAACATCGCCGGTGAAATACCACTACTTTCATCGTTTCTTTACTTACTCGGTTAGGCGGAATATTTTATAGTTATGGTTACTACCGAAAATATAGTACTGCTTATGATATTTTAGCAGTTTTGTTATACTCTGCTCATATGTTAACCGCAACCAACAATCTTTCAAGTATACGTATGTCAATGCTATATAATATAGTAGGTTTTGATAAAATGGATATTTCCTTACACTATCAAAAAATTGTGATGTTTACGATATTGAATGGTATGTCTACTAAATGTATACAAAATTTTATGAATTCAAAAATTCAAAAATTTTCAATTGACAGTACTACCTGTATGATTGTTTATCATGATTTGTTATTCCCTGATTTTGTGATATAGCTGAATTAACCATATCGATATTGTAAAACCTTTTACAATAGTGTATAGTAATTTCGGAGATAAACTATAGGGAATTCGACTATACTCCCTTTTACCATACGCGTTTTTTGTAAATACTATACACTTTTCTCTCAGTGCACGCACGAAATGGACGGGCGTTCGTTAGGTTTGATCAGCCCGATGTGACCGGGTATGGCTTGTCCGATGTTTTTCGTGGGGTTCTTTATTGCCCAGGGGCGTCAAGATTAATCGAATTTAGAGAACGAGCACGCGACTCTTCTCGGGACTTTTCAGGATATTTTGGGAGCGCGAGCGAAACACCTGTTTACTGAATTATTGAGCCCACCCTTGGATATAAGGACGAGGAAGTTTGTACGGCTGGGGTCCGTTGGAAGGATGTCATAGGAAATATAAGCAATCTCGTGCGACAGCACATACATAAAACTATTGGATACAATCTGCGGTCCTTCTCGCTTGTGAATCCCATTGGAATTCGTTTAATGGACAACCGTCCCGATTCATCCCGAAAGGAACCGGCCGCCCGTGAAATTTGTGGCCCTTTGGTGGGCTCGTGCCCGATTTTATAGGGCTCTCTGAGGGCACGTCCAATGTCGATCCTCCATAGATAAAAACTGGCAATGGAAATTTGCCGGTAACAGAACCAATTAAAATGTGAGTCCGAATCGGAGCCCCGCTGAATTTGTGGCTGTTGGTGGATTTTACTGTGACAACGGGAACCACGAAGAATTTTTGACTTCCATTTCTAATCGGTATTGACGGATTGTGCCTAGTTGTAACAGTCGAAAGCAAGTCATTTTTGACTTTTTTTAAAAGGGAAACTCATGACTATACCTCTCTACCATAATTAGGTGTTTAAAGAAGTATCGTTTTAAAAAGACTGTTAATTTTGTGCAAAACATTTTTATTATAATCGATTTACAGCCGACGTTTGGGAAACACCTTTTGCGGTGAGCCCTTTTGAACCAGGTTACCTGACATCGAGAAATCAAACAGATCTCGTTACTATACTAATTTGCCTTTCACTGTGAATGAATTTGCCCTATCACCTGAAATGTTTCATTGAGAAACCCGTAGAATTGTGTTGAAGAGAATTGATACTATGTTTCTAGTATATTTTACCAGATATTTTTTTTACCAGACTTCGAAATTTACTAGCCCCTTTTCTTCTTAAGGATTGAATTTCCAAAAACGATGAAATTTTTTACATTTCGTCTAGGAGCAGTTATACAAAGTTTCAAGTAAATTTGACCCGATTTTTTTTACTTTCCGTACAAACATGTGCTTTCGTTTAGGATTGGATTTTGATTTAACTTTGCCACTCGTTTTCTCCGCTAAGGGGTTAAACTCAAAAGACGCTGAAATACGTGTTTCATTCATTGTGTCAAGAAGCACGAATACCAAATTTAAAATTAATCCGCCTAGATTTCAAAAAAATGTCATACAAACTTCACCACACATTTTCTCTCCTTGAGGGTTGAATTTCGAGAAATCCCTTCTTAAACGGTGCCTACATAATAAAATCAACATGCCTTCCAAATTTCACGTTTCTGCATTCAGTGGTTTAGACTGGGCAGTGATGAGTCGGTCAATCAGGACTTTTATATATATACAGATTAATCGAAGGAATTTCCGAAGTATGAAATTGAAAGAAATGGCGAGTGTTCAAAGTGGGAGTCTTGACTTTAACGAAAAAATGGGCATTTTTCGTTCTACAAATCGAAATTATACATCGGGACACAAAATCCTTCGCTCAAATACGATATTTTTACATCTAGAAAAAGCACAAAAGTTTCGGAAAGCTCAATGCAGTAGTTTCGAAGATATTATTCCCACCAACGTGGAAAACGTACCGTTGAGAGGAAAGCTTCTAAATTTTCAAACGACGCTCCGACCGTCCCGACAGGCGTCAACCTAACAGCCTATAAAACAGTCAATTTTGATACGCTTGTCTTGAATTTTTCGAGAAATGAAATTTTACCGTCAAAATATATTCGTTTTGAAAAAAGTGATTCTTCTATTTTTACAACTAGGCATAGCCCTAAGGGGGTATGTATAGTTGTAAAAAGAGAAAAATCACTTTTTTTAATTTCAATTTCAATTGTCGGACGATTTTTCTTTTTTTAAAATGTTTATTCTAATTTTACAACTAGGCATAGCCCTAAGGGCCTATGCCTAGTTGTAAAAACAGAAAAATCAGTTTTTCCTAATACGATTTCTATTTTCAAGTGATTTTTCAATTTTAACTTTCAAGTGATTTTTCGATTTCAATTTTCAAGTGATTTACAATTTCAATGTTCAAGTGATTTTTCATTTCAATCTTCAAGTGATTTTTCAATTTCAATTTTAAATGGTTTTTTAATTTCAATTTTCAAATGATTTTTCAATTTCAATTTTCAACGATTTTTCAATTACAAATAGAAAAATCAATTTTTTCAAAACTGGTTCAATTTCAGGGTTTAAGTCCCCTCGATTGAGACCGATCTTAATCGGTCGCAATCGAGGGGACTAAAAGCCTGAAATTGAACCAATTTTTGTCTCTCGCTCAATTCGCAACAATCCTTTGGAGTAATCCTTTTACGGTGGTTGCGCGGTACATTCGTACGCCGGATCGGAATTAATTCTCATTTCGCCCGTAAAATAAAGAAATTACTCGGCTGGTAAGGACGCAGTGGAACGCAAAATCTTTGCTTTTTCTTCTTATTCCCTTTGTTCTACTCCGTTTTATGAAGCTCCGAGTGGGTCAACATCTGGGCTACACGTACATAATCTCGTGGAGCAATGCGAATAAAAAAAATCCCTTGGAATCTCGGCCAGTTATTTCGGTTATTCACGTTTTTCGAGTACTTATTGCTATTTTTTTCCTCCTACTGCTATTTTTTTAAATTTTTATTATTTCATTTTTCTCTTTAGGACCATGCACGAAGAGCATGCGGTCAAGATCTCGTGTCTTTCTCGGCCCGTGCAACGTGACCGAATTTTTGCTGCAGTCCCAACGCAAGAAGGACGACGAGTAATTCTTTTAGCCCCCCTAGGGTAATACGTCAGGGGATGCGGCAAATCTAACTGTACATACTCCTTGAAGGAGAAAACGTATACGTCGCTATATATATATATAGCGACGTATACGTTTGTGTACATATATATGTATATATATGTACACAAATATAATTGCTCTCTCTCTCTATCCCCTCGACCCCCGCCCCTCTTTGATGTGTGTGTTGCAATAAAGACAGACCATTAGTTCAATGAAATAGAAAAATGGTTGACTCTATAAAAATCCTATTTAATTTCAATTAAAAAATATTAAATAGATGCATTTAGTGGATTTAAGGATGTTGAGTCCCAAATCGCAAATGATGATAAAATTCTGAAAATTTGGTATGTTTTTGTATGAAGTATTTCAGAGGTCGTGTAAAAATTTCACGACAATTAGGAAGCTCGTTATTGAACAATTAACATTCACAAATTAAATGTTGTTTTATGGAAACTGATGTAACTTTGCAATAAGTTTTTTTTTTGACCTCTCAATTTTATAATATCTACAATATACTGAAAGCAACGGAAACAAAACGAAGTTTATTGATACATTTTTTTATTTCTTTTAAAAATTGTTCTTAACAAAATGTTAATTTTTTAATAACGAGCTTCCTAATCGTCGTGAAATTTTAACACGACCTCTTAAATACTTCATACAAAAACATACCAAATTTTCAGAATTTTCTTATCATTTTTTATTTCAACCCTTAAGGAGGTTGAAGTAATGATGATAGAATTCTGAAAATTTCGTATGTTTTCACATGAAGTATTCAGGAGGTCGTGTAAAAATTTCATGACGATTAAGAAGCTATTTATTGAACAATTAACATTAACATGTTTCATAGGGACCCAACATCCTTAACTAAATTGTTTTTTGAACAGATGAAACCGAATCACAGATTTATTAGGATTAAACAAAATATTTAGTTATCAGACGATGTCAAATAGATTTTAATTTGAACAAATAAATTTGTTTAAAATAAATAATTCCAATAATGAAATGCAATAGGAAAAATTCGATTTGACGAAAAATCAAGTTGATTGAAATGTTTTAAAATCAAATAGACGCGGTCAGTTAATATCAATAGAATTTTTCTGTCAGCGCGGCATGTTTACGTCACAACTTTCACGATACTTTTCGGATTTCTTTCCCTCCAATCGATACGTGTAACGTGCATCGTGAATTTTTTTCTCCCAAGAAATATGCACTTGACTGAGCAGAGCTCGCGGGAGCTTTATAACCCGGTCTCTCGAGGCATTATATTACGTTGGGGGAGACGTCGCAGTTTGAAGTTTATGTGTGCGTGAGAGAGAGGGAGAGAGGGGGAGAGAGAGAGGGAGAGAGAGAGAGAGAGAGAGAGAGAGAGAGAGAGAGAGAGAGAGAGAGAGAGAGAGAGAGAGAGAGAGAGAAAGAGAGAGAGAGCATGAAGTTTTGGATTTACCGTGGAGGTACGATCGTACCTACCCGGCGATGTTCGCAAGCATTTTTGAGCAAATCCGCAGAAATACTCAGCTCGAGATTTTCTCTTCGCTTGATATACGCGCCCATCGCCCCATATGAGGTACTTGAACATTTCTCATTTTTCAGTGCCTTTCCATTGTAGCTCCATTCCCTGCATAATTCACCGACCCGGATATTTGTACATACTTTTCGCATGTTGCCGTTCTCAACAATACGCGAACTCAATTTGCGAGAAAGAATTTTTTACAGAATGAACATGAATGATACTGAAAACATCGTAGTGTAGTGTATGGCTGGCCATTCGCTTTTGTGGGCTGAAGTTTCAAGTTAGAAGGGTTGGAATAACATGCCCAAGTGATATCCATCATTTTCCGGGACTTCGTCCGCCCGCCTGTCCATCAAACGGATCGACAGTGGCGCAAAAACGGATGTAGCTTTTTTCGAACTTATGCGGAACTAAACGCTTCTAGAGTTTTGCTGCGTTTCTTCCCGCACTGCCATGCAGATTCGAAGAAAATGCGATTTGCTGTACCGAAGGGCCGGAACACGCGAGGCCCTTCAGCATTCACGAGAAAACTCTCCGGTAAATTCTCAGTGCAAAATTGGTATATGATCGTTATCTGAATTCTTTTTTTTTCTATTCCCTTCCCGGTAATGTGGCTGCCAGTATTTATTGGACTATACATGCGAAACGGGCTTTCTTCTCTACAGGATACGCAAAAATTAATTCTTTTTAAATACTCAACTATCTTTATAAGGTAAATGTCCCAATTATTGAACACTATCTTGTATTTTTATTATTTCTCATTTACCTGCATGCATTTACTTATTTATAAAAACTTCATTACATAAATGGAACTTTTAGCTATCGCAATGTTACCTTACTTGTGCAAAAAAGCTTTAAGTAATGGAGAAAAAAATTATTTAATCAGCAACGGTGATCCGATTTGACGTCTCGTGGTAACTGTTTATCGTGTTTGTTAAGACGCGCCGCTTCATGCGTAAGGGCATAAAAAATTCAAAAACTGTCGCATCTCAAAAAGTAAAGGCGTTTCAGGTTCCTCAGAAAATGTTTTACAAATAACAATTAAAAAAAAATGTTTTTAATTATTTATTTGTTTAAAAATAAGGTGTTCGATCATTGGGACATAGAAAATGCAGTGTGTCCCAATTATTGAACACTCGAATTCTCCAAGATGGCGTCATTAAACCCATCAAAACATCGAGACAGTTAACGTGTGACAGATCGTGTGAATCGGATTTATTTGAACAAAAACTGTATGTTCCTGAACAAACTTACCTTTATTCTTTTAATAATAACTCTAAGATCGTCAAATATATTTTTTATTTGTATTTTCGTGCAATAAACATAAAAAGAAAAGTAAAAAGAGAATATAACCTAAATGTAACCTAAAAATACGAATGTAATGTTCAATATTTTTTGCCCTCCGATATTTCAGGGACAAGATTTTTCCAATAAATCGGCATAAACATGGCGACAAAAAGACGTCGCTATGCATATAGTGCGGAAGTTGTAAAAAACGCACTATATGCAGAGCGGTAAATAAAAAGAAAATCAAGTTGGAGTCGAATAACAAGAAAGCTGCATCAAAATCGAGCAAAAGCAAAACATAAAAACGAGGAAGCTGAAAATAAAAATAAAATAAAGTTCGAGTTGAAAAGCAAAAATGAACCAAAAACCTGTCAAAAGGGACTAAATATATATTTTTGTATTTTTACATGATTAATAAAAGATTATTTAAGTGTTTGATTTTGCTTTTATTTCTTAATATTGTACCCAAAATAATATTTTCATAACGGAAAAAGAATTCTCGAGAGTGTTCAATAACTGGGACATGCCTGTTCAATATTAGGGACATAGGCAGTTCCAGTGTTCAATAATTGGGACTTATGCATGCTTCACATTGTTATTCTTTTTTTCATTTGAAATCATTTAAAAATACTTTAAAGGGTGATTTTTCGAAAGTAAAAATATCAAAGTATCATTTGAACATGAGAGCGATGGTTTTTTCTTTGTTTTATATTTTTTCTCACCGAATTCAATCCCCCAGATCCTTAGCTGTTCAATAAATGGGACATTTACCTTACCTGTGAAAATCGCTTAGATGTTTTGACGTATCCTGATCAGGAATCTACACCCTTGATTTGCAAAAAGAAGCTTTGGGATGAAAATAAAAATAATGAAAAAAAAAATATATATATATATTGTTGCATTCCAACGATGGAAGTTTCAACGTCATTGATGACTTTGGTACGTATCAATTACCCTCATTACGGTACCGTAAAATTGATTCTCGACATGCACTTAACTTCCCGCCTACACGCGAGCGCAGTCGCGGGACATAAAAAAAACAAACTAATGATGCAAATATCAATATCGAAAAAAAAAACAGAAGAGTTGAACAGAACCGAAAGTACTTTGGGATAATAATATTATTGGGATGTTGAATAAGTTCACGCTGTTTTTTTTTCATGAAAACTAATGATTTATATAGGAAAAATCATTCCTCATACTTTCAAACGTTTCGAAAATGTTGTGTGATCAACTCCTGATGATACTGCAAGTTCAGCTAGCGCTTGACATGAGTCTTCATGAAGTAATGCCTTCAATGCAACACATCAAAATCTTTCTTGCCCTTCGACGAAATGACATGCACTGAACTTCAAGCGTTGATGCACTGAGATAAAAGTGCATAGTATTTCCAAAAAACACGAATGGTAAAAGAGAGTATAGTCGAATTCCCTATAGTTTATTGTCAACGTAATCATAATATGGTTACCACAACTATAAGCGGGAAGTATAGGTAAACATACGATTTTGGTGGCGTGTTTGACTATCTAGTATTTCCAAAATTACTATACACTATTGTAAAAGCTTTTACAATATCGATATGGTTAATTCAGCTGTGTCACAAAATCCGCTCACAAATACTATACTAATGCTGCACTGAGAGAAAAGTACATGGTATTTATGAAAGACGGCCACGTCAAAAGAGGGGATAGTAAAATCCTCTATAGTTTATTGGCACCGTAATTATAATACCGTTAAGGGGTTACCCCCACTTGCGATTTTGAAAAAATCGATTTTTTTTATTGCATTTTTTTGAAGTATAAGTATCTGAGAATATGTCCTGAAAATTTCAAGTCGATCGGAACAAAGTTGACTGAGATATGAGCGTTGAAAGAGAAGAATCCGTGAATTGAAGAACTGAAATTGAAAGTTTAAACGCGTTTTTCTCAAAATGGCATTTCTGAAGTCGGTGACCAAGATTACTCGAGCACTAAGGAACCGATCTTCTTGAAATTTTGCAGGCTTATTTAATACATAAAAATGTCGTCTTTAATTGTTCGATTTTTTTTTTCGAAAACAAATGGCCGTTTTATAGCCAAAAACGGCCGTTTTTTTTCGTTAAAATCGGACCATTAACTTTGACTGTCCGCCATTTTGTGAAAAATGAATATTTTTTAAAATCCTTCGATTAAAGACTAGTTTATACTTATATTTGACTAAATCCATCCGCATTTTTTTTTCAGATGATCCACTTCGCCGCAATGTTGGTCACCGCCAACCGTGTATATAAAAACATTATTTCATTGACAGCCATTTGCCACTAAACAATGTAATATTTTTCAATAAAAAAATTACTGAAAGTTCTTCAAGATGTGTTCTTTAAGATGGTATATTGATCGATTAAAAAAGTTTTGTAGTTTTCTTTAAAAAAATTCATGAAAAAGGCCTTTTTTTTGCGCTACAAGTGGGGGTAACGCGTTAACACTATACGCGAAAAATATATCTATATTATATGCTATATGAATTTTACTATGTCCACTTTTACTATGGGCGTTTTTTTATAAATACTATGTACATTTTTCTCGGTGCAAGTTGGTACTACTTATATGGTCAACATTAGCACTTGTTGAGTATAAGCTGTTACAAGATCTTACGAAAAGTGACTATACGAACAACATTATGGTAATCTTATAGTGAAGACGTAAATCATTTGTGGAACGTGTCAATAAAGTAGAGACAGCGGTGGCACGCTATGATCGATATAGATATATTACCGCATTCATTTATCAGTTTTTAGAATTCGATATTTTGAAAGCTATCGGGCTGCGCTAAAAAATCCATTCAAGCAGTGGCATATATTATGAAGAAGGCAATCTGTGCAAAATTCCACCTATATCAGAGGTAACAGCTATTCGGAATTGCAGCTGGAATTACTTTTATCCGTTATGCCAAATCTACGATCGAACTAACATAAGTACCCGGTAGCATGGTGGCATCGTTCGTAGTTATATATAGGTAGGTCGTAGGATCGAATCAATATTCAGGCGAAATATTTTCGTCGATAGGAATCATTTCAGGAGGTCAGGGCCCGTGAAAGAATTCAGCCAGGGCTTTGACTAGGCCCCGATTATTTTTCCCTTGCTCTGCAAGGGTCCTAACATGGCACCCAATCAGGTCCCTTGGAGGCCGGTCGCACTTTGTCGACGAGGGCCTAAGGAGGCTTATGAATCAGGGCCCGACTGGTTGCCTCAGCAGAACCCGATCTAAGCCATGAAGCAACCCTATTACTGCCCTATAATTATCAACTATATTAGTGGATACATATCATGCGAGATTGGTCAGAAGTATCTCGAAAATGGAGAAGTGATTGTAAAAAATTTTGTTTTCAATAATTCCACATTTATTGGTACGAAAGCGCCAGATAACGTTGTGCTTTTACGTAATGGATTCGTCGCGGAGATTAACAAAATTTTCGGACGTAACGAGTCTGAAGAATGTTGGTACATTGAATCAAAAGTGTGGAACAAAACAAATATATTCATGTACCCAATAAAGTCATCTAAAGTTTACGAATGGCGAATTATGTCATAAAATTCGTTGGATCTTGTTTATCCCGTCAGGAGCATTGAACGGAAATTAGTTCAATTAAAAATGTCGAAGCAACCAAACGGTGCTGTACGTACATATGTGCTGTCATTCCTGCATGCATGTATTTTTTTTTATCTATTTTTGTATTGTGACATTTATTTTCCAAACATTCTGAATGTTTATAGAATACAAATTATTTATAGTAAAATTCCACGTGTATGTTTATTTTAAGTGACCTAACGTAGTGTTTTATCGATACCTTACAGTTTACATATATCACATCTATGGAAGTAAGTCTAAAAACTAGAAATTCTTAAAAATAACTTTGCAAATATATTGTCTGCCCGGTAACAACCACTGCCCTGATGAACCCCGTCTGGGCCCTTTATCATTTTCCTCGCTACGACCTTTTTTGGATAAATTAGCCAACCCTGTTATTTTCCTGTCAGGTCCGATTGTGTTGTGGAAAGCCTTAGTAGGGAATCCATATTCAAACCCTCATGGGCCCTGAATTTTTTTATGGCTGCCCTCCTGATTTCTTTCACGGGGAATGACAAATTATGATAATCAATCATACAGGTCTCACAACTAATACTCTCAATTAATATTTTTTAAATTTATAATATATTATATACATTTAGTTGACATACCATTCAATATGGTAAAAATCACAATTTTTTCGATGGTGTAAGGTAATATCCATTTAATGAAGACCGACTATGTTATATAGCATTGAACGATCAACGTATGCTTGTATGATTGTTGGTTGGGGCTAACATATGCACATAGTTAACACAACTGCGAAAATATCGTAAGCAGTATTATATTTCAGACAGTAACCATGACTGTAAAGTATTATTGTCCCCTCAGGGTAATACAAAATATGGTTGAAATATGGTTGAAGTTGCCATACATTTCTCTCAGTGTACCGTTACGAAAATGTATTCGCATAAGAACTTGATTTCTCCCCCATTCCTCAAGAATGATTTAGCAAGGTCTGGTAACGCCATCTGTTGGAAAACAGCGAGAACTTGTTCAACGTCCTAATAGCTTCAAGAGGATCATATGCGCATCCCCTTTAGGGGTTGGGATACGTCCCGCTTCCAGCGGTTGAAGGCGTATACACATTTGTATCGATCACACTTGCATGTCGTCAGATACGATCGGCATTTTCGTTTCCGTTGGAGAAACGTTGATACGCGTGAGATTTCCTGACCTGGAGGAGAAATATATCGAGGAGCGTTTCTGTGGAACGAGAAAACGTAGACGGGCGGTTTCAATAACAAAAGGCCCATTTATAGCAAGAGAGAGAGAGGAGAGAGCAAGAGAGAGAGAGAGAGAGAGAGAGAGAGAGAGGCATGCGAAAGCGCGATCCTTGAGGAAACCATTTAGCTGTAGGCCCCTTTTCTTCCGGCGGGCATCATCGTATCCTCGGCGACGATGACGACGCAAAGAGATAGCTCCTCGGTCCATTGCTCATCAATTCTATAGAAACTTGGCTATCTGCGGAGACTTCTCCGCCAAGGAAATTGGCTCGCGTGTTGCCTGCCTCGCCAGGCCGCTTCCACGTTTTCATGGAGAATATTTACGGGCGGAGGCTCACCGTTGTGCGCGCCCGGTTTTGTTCGGATCTCGTGCTCATTCCCGCGGGAATTGTGCGATATTGAATCCAGCAAGACAGGCAAACGGCAACTCGTGTACTCTAGAGCGGGAGAAAAGACGCAGCGAGGGAGAATCTTCCTCCACGATGGAAAATTGTTTCGCACTATCGTGCAACTACGGACAATGAATCGGGTGTTTGCGGTCTGGGTGTCTCAATCTTGCAAGAACCCCTCCGTATATTTCTTCCCGTACCTATCAGACGGTTTTTTAAGGAATTTGAATAGATTTGATAAATATATTTCGATTTTGAGGTTTTTTTTCCAATGTTCTACACGATCTGAGAAGATTTTCATTATCGATTAGGATCTGTGAAGATTTTGATTCTTTATTGAGACCTATGATTTTTATTATTGATTTGGATCTAAGATCTTAACTATCGACTTCGATCTAAATAGATTTTAATTGTCGATTACGATCGTAAGCATTTTTAAGGCCTTAGGCCACAGTACCGGGTATAAAATCGTGTGCGAATTTAACCATTTTTTTTCGTATGGAAAAGTGATTCACTCATATAATTAATTACTCATCTATTTCATATGAATATCAAGCTGTTAGAAAATATATACTTTTTTTCGGTGTACAAAATGGCCGACTACTGATATTTTATTTTGTTATCTTTTTTTAGGCGCTCCGCGGCATGACATTTAACATCCACAATTTTTTACGTAGAACAAAAAACAAAAATTCTCGCCAATCTACATTAGAATACCTAGAGAAGTACGCACGGAATTAAAAAAATATTGCTTTATTCAAAAGTTGTAGATATTTGAACTTAAGAAATGAATTTTTAGTGGAAAATGTCGTTATAACTGCTCATAAAATGAAAAGTTTTCGATTAATCAGAAATTCCGTACGTACTTCTCTGCGAAATGCAATTAGGAACATAACTTTTAAATTTGAAGTAAATCGAGTGAAAATTGTTGAAGTTATTTGTCACGCCAATTGGAAAAAAGCTGTTTCGAGAAGTTTCGAGTAGTCGGCCATTTTGTTCATCGAAAAAATATATATATTTTTTCTAGCAGCTTGATATTTATACCAAATAGATGTGTAATGAACTTTATGAGTGAATCACTTTTTCATACGAAAAAAAAATTGTTAAATTTGCACATGATTTTATACTCGTTACCGTGGCCTAAGACCACAGTAACGGGTATAAATCTTGTCTATTACGATGAATAAATCTTATACGATGTATAAATTACGGGTATAAATTTTATCGATTAAGATCTGAGTATATTTTGATTATCTATTACGGTCTAAAAGTATTTTAAAGATTGATTTCGATCTATATAGATTTCATTTATCGTTTACGTTCTAAGAATAATTGAGATTTTAATTGTCGATTGCGATCCAAGAAGTTTTTAACTGTTGATTAGGTTCTACGAATATTTTCATTATCGATTACGATCCAAAAAAATTTTAATGATCGATTACGATCTGAAAAGATTTCAATGATCGATTACGATTTAAGATATTCAGTATTGATTATGATCTAAAAAGATTTGGCTTATGGATTACCATCCAAGATTTTATTTGTCGATTACGATCTAAAAAGATTCTAATGAACGATTAAGATCTGAGGTTTTAATTATCGACTACGATTTAAGAAGGTCTCAATTACCGTTTATTTTTCATTTTCATTATGACAAAAGTACAGAATATACTGGTTATCAAATATATGCAGGTTAACATTTTTATGGGCCCGTATACATAGTGTACTGTAAAACGAGGTTGAATTGACAATGTGAGGTGTGGGAGGACACAGACTAATTCTTTTTCATCTCTTTTTCTATTGTTGCTCAATTTTGTTGTTCCAGTTTATTATAAAGTTGCTAAAGTTGATTGTAATGTTGCTCAAGTTGATTTTGATCTCTCATAGTTATATGGCTGATTAAGGGGTTAGGTGGGTTTGAAAAATTAAAAAAAACCATTGTTTTTAAATTTCATTATCTAATGAAATCTAATGAAATTAGAAATTAATCTGGACAATATGTCCAGAATATTCCCCCAAAGGTTTAAATCAATCGGAGTAAAAGTCTAGGAGTGAGAGAAAGAGAAACAGAGAGAGAGAGAGAGAGAGAGAGAGAGAGCCTTTGGGAATTCCTCCCGTTGGGAAAGACCGGCCGAGAGCCATGCAGATATATATACCACCTTTTTCTCAAAACACTATTTTATAAGTTGGTGGACACGACTTGTCAAAAATGAATGCACCGATCTTATTGGAATGTTGCAAACGTCTTCAAAATAGCATTGGCCAGTGCTTGAACGAAGGTTTTTTTTCGATTACAACTAATTCTACAAGGCCGTGCGTAGTGTAAATTGTTCCAAAAATTGAACTATTTTGCATACAACTCTGTAAAAAAAAATCAAGTTTCAATTTTTTTTAACCCTTCGTTCGATCACAAGCTGTTCTTATCTACTAACAGAAAAATGTACGTTTTTTAATTTCAGATAAAGCTGTCATGAGTTATCCTGACCACCACTAGGACACTTTTTTTGAGGTTGTCTCCGGAAACCAGGTGCCACCGGCTGAATCTGCCAAACGGTTTGATGAATTAAAAAAAATGATTGTTGCTCTTTTATGTGCTTAACATTTTGAATAAAATAATTTATTTATTATATTAAAAAAAATATAGAGAAAATATGTTTTTTTTGGCTTCGGAACCCACGTAACTTAAGTGTCTATACTAATACCCTAGGTCAGCGGTCCCCAACCCCCGGGCCGCGGACCGGTACCGATCCGTGGGTCATTTGGTACCGGCCCTTAATGGCCGGTCTTTGAAAATATTTTCTGACAATACCGGTCCGTGGACCAAAAAAGGTTGGGGACCGCTGCTCTAGGTACTTGATATTTTCATGTAACCTTTTTCCTTAAGGATGTTGAGTCTCTATGAAACATGTTAATGTTAATTGTTCAATAAATAGCTTCTTAATCGTCATGAAATTTTTACACGACCTCATGAATACTTCATGTAAAAACATACCAAATTTTCAGAATTCCATCATGATTACTTCAACCTCCTTAAGGGTTGAAATAAAAAATGATTAAAAAATTCTGAAAATTTGGTATGTTTTTGTATGAAGTATTTAAGAGGTCGTGTTAAAATTTCACGACGATTAGGAAGCTCGTTATTAAAAAATTAACATTTTGTTAAGAACAATTTTTAAAAGAAATTTAAAAAAATGTATCAATGAACTTCGTTTTGTTTCCGTTGCTTTCAGTATATTGTAGATATTATAAAATTGAGAGGTCAAGAAAAAACTTATTGCAAAGTTACATCAGTTTCCATAAAACAACATTTCATTTGTGAATGTTAATTGTTCAACAACGAGCTTCCTAATTGTGAAATTTTTACACGACCTCTGAAATACTTCATACAAAAACATACCAAATTTTCAGAATTTTATCATCATTTGCGATTTGGGACTCAACATCCTTAATGAAGATGACAATTTGATTGTAAAAAATCGTTGTTTTTCATTTCATTCCATGTATAACACATGAAACATTTGTTTTTTTCTATCAAAATCATGTCAAAGTAATTTGACATCACTTCAATATAAAAAAAATTAGGATTAAGGGTTACCCCTTAATCTTGGATATAAGTTGCATTTCTATGCCTCGTCGAAGAAATCCCCTACTCGAGGTTACTTTCGCACTTAAAAAAAACGTGGGGTGTTGGTGATGGTGGTGGGGCTCAACTTTCTTGTAAGTTTGAAAGCCAAAGGACATATTGTTCTATTGGAGCAAAAAAGTTGGAATTTAGGACGTTAAAAAAAGTTACATAAAAAAAACTTCCAAAAACTGTCCAAAGTAACCCCATTTCACGGTAAGTCCCAGATTCAGTTATTACAATTTCAGTACCGTAGTGGGGTATCGATCGGTATTCGAAAAGAAACAACCACGAAACCAACTAATCTTCAATTATTTACGAATTTTTTTCTACATTTTTTTCGTATTTCCATCTGAATTTTCTATCGAGAAGCTGATAGATGCAAATACTCGTGCACGTTCCACAATACGAGGTAGTTTCGAGATGTTGAACGGTGCAGGGAAAGTTCGCTGGGCATTCGCAACTTCAACCTTCATTCAGGGCCCACTTTAAACCCCTTCATTCTGGGTAGCGTGTTCCCTTCCCGGCTCAAGCGTACAATGGGCAAAGTTATTCGTTCGTTCAAACACGGTCGACCTGCTTAACGAGGTTTACAGGCGTTAGCTTTTCATAAACATGCACTCTCTCTCTCACACACACACACACAACCGTGCATTACCGTTTCGTTAATAAACTGCAAAGTTCAGTTGTACCACGCGATGTGTAGTCTGTCCGTACATACATTGATGCGATTGAACGCCCTCTGAAGCGCAGCACCGAACAAACAAATATGTACTGTTGAGGGCTTTGTAAAAATTAAGGATGTTGAGTCCCTATGAAACATATTAATGTTAATTGTTCAATAAATAGCTTCTTAATCGTCATTAGATTTTTACACGACCTCCTGAATACTTCATGTAAAAACATACCAAATTTTCAGAATTCTATCATCATTACTTCAACCTCCTTAAGGGTTGAAATAAAAAATGATAAGGAAATTCTGAAAATTTGGTATGTTTTTGTATGAAGTATTTAAGAGGTCGTGTTAAAATTTCACGACGATTAGGAAGCTCGTTATTAAAAAATTAACATTTTGTTAAAAACAATTTTTAAAAGAAATAAAAAAAATTTATCAATAAACTTGGCTTTGTTTCCGTTGCTTTAAGTATATTGTAGATATAACAAAATTGAGAGGTCACAAAAAAAACTTATTGCAAAGTTTCATCAGTTTCCATAAGACAACATTTAATTTGTGAATGTTAATGGTTCAATAACGAGCTTCCTAATTGTCGTGAAATTTTTACACGACCTCTGAAATACTGCATACAAAAACATACAAAATTTTCAGAATTTTATCATCATTTGCGATTTGGGACTCAACATCCTTAACAAGCCTGCCAGCAGCCAGTGACTTTTTTTTAGACATTTCCGGCGAGGGAAAGCAAAAAAAGAACATTGCTCATGGATTAATGTTAAAGTATAATTTTTATCAAAAAATACTTGATATTGAAAGTATGATCTGGAAAAAAATAGTAATTTAGTAATATATACTTTCATTGCGAAAAGTGAATTGCTTATGACTGAAAATTGAAACATTGCTATTAAAAAGATACTGATTTTCTTGGAGTATCATAAAAGGCTTCAATAAATAGTGATATTGATAATTATTTGAAAAAAAAACTGGTCGACAAACACAAAAAGGGGACACGAAGAAACATCGGATGATCCATCTCCGAGATTTCATCAACAGCGCAGACCTACATTTTTTTTAGGAAGTTCTTTTAACTACCCATTTTCGTATATAAATAGTGACTTAAATAAATAAATAAATGTTTAAAATGTATTTTGAAAGTGTATTTATTAAGTGTAACAACTTTTATATCAATATCTATAATATGAACCTATCAAAAAAATTCATGAAAATAGCCTTCTTTAGCGTCCAACGCGAGAGGACCCCTTAATATGTCCCTGACATAATAGTTACAATAATTCATGTAAAAAAATTTCCGGAAAGGACAGTTTTCGATGAAATTATGGTCATGCCTCCAAATCCAGATAAATGCATTTCCCTCCCAAAAAAATCTCCTGGACCTTGCGGAAAATTCGCAGCTTACTACCATCGTCGACATCCCCAGCTAGAAAAATAATTCACTACCGGCTGATGCTCTTTGTGGAAGGCTAGCCGAAAAATGCCATTATTGGCATCGTGCTCAAGCACGGCGCAGAACATGGCATTTCTCAGCGAGCTTTCACGCTCGTTCTCTCCGCGAGAGCGAGTCACGAAGCAGGAAAATTAACCCTGGACGGGCATCCCATTTTGAGACTTCCACGGAGCATGTGGAGTCCGTGTGACCCCCACGCGTCTTCTTGGTTTAGAACGCTTCCGATAATCAGAAATTGGGTTTATATCGGATGAATCTCTTTGTTTTTTTTATAAAAGGAAGAGAATGGTGTGTATTAAAGTCAATTTTTTTTAAATCTAAAATCGTAAAAGAGTACTTTAAAGGAAAAAAGGTAAAAAATATGCAAAAATGACTTTTTTCAAACAAAAAAAACTCATTTTGTTTCTAATCAACCGAGTGAAAAAAATCAAACGGGGTTTTTGATAGACACAATATACTAACAGAAAAAAATATGACCAATTTCTGGAGATTCGGAAATGGGTAAAGTTAAGGGGCTATACCAGTGGTACACTTTTATAAAATCGATTTTTTGGCCTTTGTCGACAGCTTATACTTTCAAGAATATCCTGTAAAAATTTCAAGGCCGTATATCTCTAATACCCCCCCCCCCCCCCCCCCGAATGGCAGCCTTCTAAAGAGCAATCGTTCGTAGGTATAAAATGCCCCAGTTAAGGATGTTGAGTCCCAAATCGCAAATGATGATAAAATTCTGGAAGTTTGGTATGGTTTGCATGAAGCATTTCAGAGGTCTGGTAAAAATTTCACGACAATGAGGAAGCTCGTTATTGAATAATTAACATTCACAAATTAAATGTTGTTTTATGGAAACTGATGTAACTTTGCAATAAGTTTTTTTTTGACCTTTCAATTTTATAATATCTACAATAAACTGAAAGCAACGGAAACAAAACGAAGTTTATTGATACATTTTTTTTAATTTCTTTTAAAAATTGTTCTTAACAAAATGTTAATTTTTTAATAACGAGCTTCCTAATCGTCGTGAAATTTTAACACGACCTCTTAAATACTTCATACAAAAACAAACCAAATTTTCAGAATTTTTTTATCATTTTTTATTTCAACCCTTAAAGGAGGTTGAAGTAATGATGATAGAATTCTGAAAATTTGGTATGTTTTTACATGAAGTATTCAGGCGGTCGTGTAAAAATTTCATGACGATTAAGAAGCTATTTATTGAACAATTAACATTGACATGTTTCATAGGGACTCAACATCCTTAAATCTTCAAACGCATTTTTCTCGAAATGAGATTTTTAAAATTAGCTGACATTATAACTTAAAGAGCAATTATCCGATTGACTTGAAATTTGAACTGAGTACTCATGAATATATTTACTCTACAATGACGGATGTTTTTGATCGGATGAAAATTGACGATTTGGCATTGAAAAAAACGACCATTTTATAGGCAAGAAAACAGACTTCTTTTCATAACTACGCCATTTTGTTAGATTTTGATATTTTTCGAAAATCCTACGTCATTGTACGGGAAATACTTTCCAGGTCAACGACATTTTTTCCTTTTTCGGTTTCGGCTACTCAATCGGCCGCAATCACGTCAGCAGTGGAGGAACTTTTTGTTTGGCGTCTCCGAAGGCAGCGCATAAGTAGCTTGGACCTCAATATTTTTCTACGAAAAAATTATGTAGCATAGGTCAAATATAGCCAAATATATTCTTAATTTTCCGAAACATTCAATTGACTCCTTTCCTTCCAAAAAACTCCTAAAAATCGCCCAAATTTTTAGCGTTCACCTTGGTATAGCCCCCTAAGGATAATTCAGTAAAAGAATTTTTTTGCACGTAATATCGATATTCATTAATATCCGTTCGAGCCCGAAAAAGCCGTTTAGTATTTCAGGAGCGTACTTTGAAATGGGCGTGGGTTCCATATGACCCCCGCGTGCTCCTTCGAGGGTTGAAACCGTCGAAACTATCGCAGCGTCACATCAGCGCAGACGCTGCAACAGATTCGAAAATAAATCGTGTACGAGTAAATCCTTTGAGCACCAGGTCTAAGGGTATTTACGAGGGTACGATTTACCTCACGTTGATCTCTCGCACGTGCAGTTACGAAATTCCACGGACACACACACACAGTCTCGTACCTCACATGGACATTGAAAAGTAACGCTGCACCCCCGGCTGGGGCGAAAAGTTCGAAACGTGAAAGCTCCGTGGCGCGCACTCTCTTGTGGTTGCATCGAGAAGAAAGGGTACAAACTCCGGTATATACGTGCGAAACTCCGGGAATAAAGAAGCTCCACAAGTGGAGAAAACGTAGTTTTCATCCCCTCGCCTTACCCAATTCTCTTCGCCCCTCGGGCCTTCCCCGTTCCCTTGGCCAGGCGTGCCCTTCGGATCCGAGTTCTATCGCGTTGCCTCGGTTGCTCGGGCTCTCACGCGACCTCTCGCCAGTGAGGGAAAGAAAAGACCCGCTGGATTGTTACTTTAATATTCCGAAGAAAAAAAATCCGACTCCCGAGACGCTCGCTTCCTTAAGGGCGAGGTAAAGTATTAAAATTTTTTTTTTCATTTTTTTAAAACCTTTTAAATGAACGCATAATATATCAAGAATATTGTGTTAAAATTTCAAGTCGATCGGAGTAAAATTGACGAAGTTATGAGTATTTGAGCGTCTATTGCTCCATGCCGGGTTTTATACCTGGACGGCAGCTGCGCGGCGGGCTATTGCGAGTTTTGCGTAGACAAACGCAAAAAGATGCTCTCGATCATCTTGATGGAAGCCTTTTGCTCTACGGACCTGGCATCGACGACTTTGAGTGAGTATAAGAAAATTATCGAGTTTTATTTTGAATTTCTAAAAATTCAAAGATAATTGAAAAATCTGAAAAAATTCATACGTATTCAGAAAAATGAACGAATCACGAAAAAAAATTGGGTTGCGGGGAAATTTGTTGACTAATTTTTTTTTTTCATCATTTGGTTAATAACATTTTGGAATGATTATTATGCAAAATTAATCTTTTGAGTACCTTTAATATGCATGAATTTTCTCAGATTTTTATGCAATCGAGAAGTGTTCTCAAACTTATGTGCAATGAGCGCTAAGCGACCAAACTCTTCTGCGTTTTTCAAACCGTTTTTCTGAGACTTGTCATATTTGAAGTCCGTGTGCACGATAACTCAAAATCTACTGGACCAATCGCTTTGAAATTTTGCACAGTACTTCTTCACATAATTCACCAGGTATTGTCGAAAGATTTTTTGTTTTTTTAAATAATTACTAATTTTTCAACAACAAATTAGCCGATTTTTTTAGCGAAAATCGGGTTTTTGGCTCCCAAGTGCTACGAAAAGTCGAAAAATCGAAAAAAAAAATCCTCCCGTCATTACCTCGAAAAACATCTCCTTTAACAAATGCATTTTAATTTTTTGTTTCAGATGATTCTGTTGCGAGTTATGGTGCACACCGCAAACCAACTTTTTTTCGAGGCGCCTCCGGGGTTTAATTTTCACTCGCTCAATTTTGAATAGTTTGCAATGCAAATTTAGGAGAATGTTGTTCAAATGTTACTTTATTATATGTAAATTTTTCAATAAACGAACACTATTCGTTATGCCAAAAAAAATCTTAAAAACATGCCTTTTTTTCGCCGAATAAACTTTACCCCGCCCTTAAAGGCTTATCCCGTAGGGCCCTTTGACTTTTCGCAACTTTTGACGGACTCGCTGTCAATTCTGATGACGTCGAGGGCTTCCATCGTTGGAACCCTACGAGAACTGGTTCCTGTTCATTGGATAATTTTTTTGTGGCTGATTTAGCCTGCGGATATGACTGAAACATTTTCACGGTTTGTTATTGGAGATTTATTACTTCGGTTCGAAATAAAAGGTTTTGGATAATTGTAAAAAAAAACTCGGACAAGTGGGTTCCGTACATATGACCAATTAACATATTTTTCAAACTATGGGGCGTCGATAAATTACCTAACGCAATTGGGGGGTTCGGCCCTCCAATTGCGGCTCCTTTTTTATGTATGGGACCGCCATGAAAAATCATTTAATTGAATTTCTAGCTCAATATTCGGTTTTGGGTCAACGTTATACACAAAATATCCATATTTCAGGTCGAGATCCGCGGGATTCGAACAAATAGACAGCGGAGTGATAGCAATAGGGTTCCCTTTTGGCCTTTGGGCGCGGAACCCTAAAAAAAGAAATAAAAAATGGACGAAAAAAATTGTTGCATTCCAACAATGCAAACCGATACCTTCAACGTCATGGATTCTGTCATTTTGCAGCGATTTCATATGCAAAAATTGCACGGTGGCTGCTTTATGAAATCATTGGAAAATGATATTCGACGAAACGATGATTTCGTTCCTATGGAGTGTACTGCTGCAGTCCTCTTCGGTATTGAGCACCTGGCATCGGTCCATTAGTCCAGTAACAGAGACGAAAACTCACCACTTTTAGCGTTGAATTGGAATTATTGACTGAAGCTAGATGGTTGCATACTGAAAGTCACCCCAATGAAATGTTGCCCCTCAACTCGCCCCAACCCTAAGAAATAGGGGTTGAAAACTTAAATCTCGTCGTATCTCGATTATTAATAGCCAGATCAAAAAGTGTTTCAAACAAAAGATGTTTGGAATAATAAAATACGTATAAAGTTATCCGAAGTCCAAATCCCTATTTTCGAAAATAACGCCACAAAAACGCGAGAGCACTACTGTTCTTTCTTATCGTTTTTGTGCAGCTATTTTCAAAGATAGGGAGTTGGGCATCGGATAACTTTATACGTATTTTATTATTCCAAACAACTTTTGTTCGAACCATTTTCTTATCGGACTATTAATTATCGAGATAAGGCCATTTAAAAATGTTCAACCTCTATTTCTTAGGGTTGGGGCGAGGTGAGGGGCAAAGTTTCATTGGAGTTACTTTCAGTATGCAACCATCTAGCTTCAGTCAAACTTCGAATTTTACACTAAAAGGGCTGGGTTTTCGGCTCGTTCACTGGACTAAATACCGGGACTCAGCCGTCTACTGCCTAGTGCTCCGACCACTGAAGCAAAATATAGTCGCCTGTGCCGGCTCGGGATTCTCAGTTTCCCCGTGCCCTCGTGTAATCTGGTAGTGCACGAGGAAACACGCGAGCTGGCCAATGTAAAGTGACAAGTGTGGATTGAAAGTGGACAAATTGGTATTCCGAAAGTCCAAAAGTAAAAATAGTCATTATTTTTATTTCTAATATTTTTTATAACATTTATTTACAATATTATTCATGTGTAATATTTTATTTTAATTATAAGTTGAGTTATCAGATTTTGGTGTTAGGGTTGAATTTCACAGGAGGACCGATTTTGAAAATTGTATGTTGAGCAGGACGCTAATTTACCAGGCTCGAAAAGAAGCTCCTACGGAAATTTATTTCTTAAGAACTTGTGCTGCGCTACTAGCGATTTATTATGAAATTCTAAGAATTGTGTGGTATATAAGTCGAGGATATTTTATGCGCCACTCAGTATGCATATATATATATATATATATATATTCTAGTGGAAGAGAATCTTTTATAATGGACGTTTTCAACAGACTTATAATATGGACGGAATTCCCGCTCCACTTATATCATATACTCATGTATATATTACACATATACAGGGTATTAGGAAGGTCGATGCAAAGCCTTAAGGGGGCGATAGGTCACCTCGTTAGAAACATATCTAACCTAGATTACCTTAGTCCAACGTCCAAGGATTTCAAGTTATCATGGTAAGTGCGATTTTTGGAAAATTTCCATAAATTAGGTAAGTTTTTAATTATTCAACACGTCCCATTTAGTTAGTTGTGTGGATATAGATGTTTGGATTGGTGTTTGTCGGGTGAATACACATTATGCTAAGGCGCAAATAAGTTTTTAGTTACCAAGTATTGTCTGTTTGAACATTATGAACGAATTAGTACCTAATTTTGGGAAATTTTCCAAAAATAATACCATGATAACTCGAAATCCTTACACTTTGGACTAAGGTAACCTAGGTTAGATATGTTCCTAATGAGGTGACACATCATCCCCTCAAGGCTTTGCATCAACCTTCCTAATACCCTATATATATATATATATGCTATAAGAGGCTTGTAAAATTTCAAACTGAATGGCGCAGTGATTTTTTAGATATTGTGATCACCGATTTTGAGAGAAGTTCGCGAAAACTACCCATAAACGCCCATAATTCCCTCAATTTTGTACAGACCGACTAGAAATATTCAGAAAATATTTTTGAAATGTTATGTTTTGAGTATTCGTAAAAAAATTGAAATTTAAAAAATTTCAACTTGGTGTAACCCTTTAATGCCTTTCATGATGTAAATTAGTTCTCTCTCTCTCTCTCCCTCTCTCTGTCTCTCTCTCTCTCTCTCTCTCTCTCTCTCTCAATGTTTCTTTGGATCTCCACTATTCTCTCCAGCCTCTATCCCACTACGAAATATACATACAACCTCGTCTCTCGATATTTTTCGACGTACCACCAAGTTGTATCAACTACAGGTCGGGCTTTCCTCTTCTTTGCTTGTGGTCGAAACTTTTCTGTTTTCACTCAATCTCAGGCACATGCAAGGGAAATGAGGAGCCAACGGGAAGGAAACTATTTATTGTATATTAAGCGGTGTTTGAAGGGAAGTGGGTGACTCGGTAGAGCACAGATGCCGTAAGGAAGACGAGAAAATTATGACGATGTTTGTTCATTCCAGGGCCCGTGTTAAGGATGTTGAGCCCCTATGAAAAATGTTGATGTTAATTGTTCAATAAATAGCTTCTTAATCGTCATGAAATTTTTACACGACCTCCTGAATACTTCATGTAAAAACATATCAAATTTTCAGAATTCTATCATCATTACTTCAACCTCCTTAAGGGTTGAAATAAAAAATGATAAGAAAATTCTGAAAATTTGGTATGTTTTTGTATGAACTATTTAAGAGGTCGTGTTAAAATTTCACGACGATTAGGAAGCTCGTTATTAACAAATTAACATTTTGTTAAGAACAATTTTTAAAAGAAATAAAAAAAATATATCAATAAACTTCGTTTTGCTTCCGTTGCGTTCAGTATATTGTGGATATTACAAAATTGGGAGGTCAAAAAAAAACTTATTGCAAAGTTAAATCAGTTTCCACAAGACAACACTTAATTTGTGAATATTAATTGTTCAATGACGAGCGTCCTAATTGTCGTGACATTTTTACACGACCTCTGAAATACTTCGTACAAAAACGTACCAAATTTTCCGAATTTCATTGTCATTTGCGATTTGGGACTCAACATCCTTAAGTCGCGACATTCTTTATAAGAGATTGCCTTATGTTGGAAAAACATTACTTGGGCTGAATACATTTGTCATGGGACATGCTGAAGAATTATTTATTTAAAAATGGAATATGAGGTTATTTAAAGAATTATTTGTCGAGTCGAAGCAACGAGCATTCGAAATAAATAAATATTTCAATGATCCGTCTCAATATTTCGTTGGCTACGTGTGAATGAACCACTTTGTTGACTTTGGAAAAGAACACTCGTGAAGGGTCGAAGAGAAGGGTAGTTTCCTTTTGGTACGTACGTCACACGACGTTGACGTTTGCATCGTTGGAATGCAACGATATTCTTCTTCTTCATTTTTACTATTATTCAAAGTTTTTTTTGCAAATTGATATCGAAACAATTTCTAATAAGAACACGTACAACTGCTTAAGAGATTTTCACAGCCCGTAGATTTCCAAAAAATGAGTAATCAAAAAGAATTCATTTTCGTTGAGTTCGAACGATGCAAACTTCTTCGTCATGGACGTCACTTCAATGTGTCAATAATCCGAGCGCCAAATAAATTGCTAAATAAGAATAAATTCGTTCATAATTATATTGTTGAATAATCGTTATATATATATATATATATATATTATAAGTATATTATTTCATAATTGTGGTATTATAGATTTCACCTCCATAAAATATTTACAGAGGTGTGTTTTTTTCTTCTAATCTTCCGTCGAATTCCTTGCACCCTTTTGCGATCCGTTTGGGTCATTTACAACCCAAGCCAACCAATTTCCAGTCTTTCAGGATTATTAATATCGCACACTAAAGCAATGTCTTTTTTCTAATATTCGTTTTTTTTAAATATTTCTAATATTTTATATCTGATAATACAATTTTCTTAATTTTCTAATTTTTCTAATATTTATATCTACAATTTCGTACGTGATTTCAGAGAAGACTTAAAAAAATTTCTTTCACAGTAAAATTCTTTATACTGCGTTTATTTTTTCACAACTCCTCAGCACTTGTACTTAGATTTTTTAAATAGATTTATACCTTCCTCCATACTGAATATCTGCTCGTGCCTTCTCCGAGGGTGAGAGGGTTAAACCGCATGAATAATAAGTAGATACTCTAGAATGAAATCTCCGCACGTAACCGCGAGCTCTCAGTGTGCTCGACGATTTTCAGAACAACGAGATTTTAAAGGGATTCTTTATCGATAGCGTAAAAACCGTGTGCATTATATTGAAGGGGGATTTACCTGGGATACCCTCGAGAATCGAAAATATTATCGCTCCCGTCGAAGTGGCCCGAGGCTGATGGAAAATTCAATCTCGACAGTCGAGAGAAAATCGTCTAGTTTATTGATATTTCTACGGGTATACGTACGCACACGCGTATGCGCGGGTGTGTAATTTCGTGCGAATGAAATAAATTGGGTGAAATTTGGAAAATTCGTGTGGAGCGTTTGAATGTGTTCACTCTCAACTTTGAAGCGTTACATACAGCTCGGGGCCGGATAAACGGAATTTTCGTAAGTTTTTGGTAATTTATTAGATAAGAGACTTTTTCGAGAAATGAGCTTGTATGGGTTGAACCCAAAATAAAAATTGAAAACCTGAAGACATTTTCCCAAAATTTTTTTTGGCAATTCTTTAGATAAGTGACTTTTTCGAAAAATGAGTTTGTTTGGGTTAAACCCAAGCGAACTCACTTCAGGCTTTTGGAAAACGTATCGTAAAACGGGGTTAAATTAACATTAAGGGTAACTTTGACAACTTTTGGGGCTACTTCAGCAGAGCGCCAAAACTTGATTTCAATGATAATTATAAGACTGATTAAGTGCCTATAATAGTACCCTAGGTACTTGATATTTTCATGTAAAATGTTTCCTCAATGAAAATGACAATTTGAATGTAAAAAATGGTTATTTATCATTTAATTTCGTGTACAATGCATAAAATATATTTTTTTTAAAATCAAACCACGTCAAAGTTACCCTTAATCTTTCACATAAGTTGCATTTCAATGCCGTGTCGAAAAAACCCCACACTCGAGGTTACTTTGACTCTTAAAAAATATATATATAAAATTGTGGAGGGGTGGTGAGGTTTCACTTTCTTATATACCTGATAGCCAAAGGACACATAAGATCTTGTGCGAATTTAACAATTTTTTTGCGTATGAAAAAGTGATACACTCATAAAATTAATTACACATCTATGTATGATTTTAGTATGAATATCAAGCTGTTAGAATTTTTTTTGATGTACAAAATGGTCGACTACTTATATTTTCTTTTGTTATCTTTTTTCTTGGGCGCTCCGCGGCGTTACATTTAGCATCCACAATTGTTGACCTCAAATAAAAAACTAAAATTCTCGTCAATCTACATTAGAATACCTAGAGAAGTCCGTACGGAGTTCAAAAAATATTGTTTTATTCAAAAGTTGTAGGTATTTGAACTTGAAATAAATTTTCAGTGAAAAATTTCGTTATAACTGCTCATAAACTGCTCATAAAATGAAAAGTTTTCGATTAATCAGAAATTCCGTACGCACGAATTTGCGAAATGCAATTAGGAACATAACTTTCAAATTTGAAGTAAATCAAGTGAAAATTGTTGAAGTTATTCGTCACGCCAATTGGAAAAAAGCTGTTTCGAGAAGTTTCGAGAAGTCCGCCATTTTGTAAATCGAAAAAAAAACAAATTTGATCAGCTCGATATTCATACTAAATAATGATATCATACTAAATATTCATACTAAAGATATTCATACTAAATAATGTAATGAATTTTATGAGCGAATCACTTTTTCATACGAAAAAAATTGTTAAATTCGCACATGATTTTATACCCGTTATTGTGGCTTAAGGCCTTAAAGAAAAGTTACCTACGAAACACTTCCAAAACCTATTCAAAGTAACCTCATTTCACGGTGCTGGACAGATTTGCATAACATTTCCATGGGACCATTGTGTTTGGCTTTACACCAAAGAAACAACCATTCCAATCGGACCAGCCACCACGGCGTAATTGGTGTATATAAATAAAAATTTAAACCAATGAAAATAGGTACCCGATGGATAGTTCGAAGCCGGTTCAAAATGGTTTTATTTGAAACGCTCGAAAGTAAAATTACCTACGCGTGATTTCAATACTATTTCTTATTAATTTTGTACTATTTTGAAAATGTTAATACTCAAATCACGTAGTTTTATTTTCATACATTTTTCGCTTGACTCGATGATCGGGGGTGGGCCAAGTGCCCCACCCTGCCGCACCATGGCTACAATTCCTCGTGCAGACCGCTGCTTGGAAACTGTCCTTCGCGCTGACCACTGCTGCTCAGAAACAGAACATCCGAAATGACAAAAAAAATCAACCTCATTTAGTTTTTGCATCGAATTATTTGGTGTTTCGACGAAGAATTTAATAAAATATTGATTTTTGAAATGAAAAGCCGTCGTCCAAAGTGAGAGTATCTATTTGCTGTGACAAAAGCACCCCATTTTAATTGACAAAACATACTAGGCATCGAAAAAGAAATCCTTCCTTCAAGCACTGCTTTTTGATATGTAAAAGAAGTTTGTAAAATTTAAAGTCGATCGGTGCAGTATTTTTTCAAATATTGTGGTTACAGACATTCAAAAAATAATTTTGAGAAAAACATACTTCAAAGAACGTTCGCCGTTTCGCGCAACCTACTTACCAATGCCACGAACCCCCTCAATTTTGAACAGACTGACTTGAAATTTTCGGAGAATATATTTTTTAAATGAAATATTTGTTCAATTTACAATATTTAAAATATTCAAATATTTAAATATTTAAATCTGAAATATTTTTGGACATGTATTATGAGAATCTGTCGAAAACAAAAAATCGACATTGTCAAAATTTCCAACTAGGTGTAAGCTTTGCCGATCGCTTTGTTCATGACACATGTATATATCTATGTCCTTTGTACAGGACAAAGCGAAGAGGATTTCTCGGCTTTGCGTTCCATTCTGTAAGTAACTCGGCTAAGCCGATTGTAAAGCGTCCTCTCCACGATACTGCGCCCTTCGTCATGGACCGCGATAAAAAAGAGGACTTTCATCGCCCAAACTCTGCAATCCTTCCCCTACAGGTTTTTTTCCTACCAACTTTCACGCTGACTCGAACTTTCGACGAAAATTTATCGCTCCATTGCCGCCGAAGTAAACACGAGCCCGGCTCGAATTTGTAGGTCAATTTTCATAGATGACCCAAACTGACGGAAAAAACACATATATGTACTCATAAATCAAATAAAAATTGAAAAACTCAAAAATCAAGTCAAGTCATCAAAAAATCAGAAAAACTAGGATTTTGATGATTTTTGTTCGGCTATCAAATCAACAGCTAATTAATTCAGCATATATGGAGCGAGTAAAAAAAATACAGGCTGAGCGAAAAAAACTTCAACCTCCGCAAAATCACCGGATAAATGTGAAAGGTCAGCTTTTTCCTATTTGGTCCGATATCGAAGGGTGAGATTGAAGTTTGGACGGAGATCCAGCGCAAAGTTCAACGAACCGACAAATCCTCTCTTTCGATCAGAAAGTTGGGTATGAAGACTTGGAGGCTGGGCGAGAAGCGATTTGGCTCGCTATGTATGAACACAGCGTACACAGGAGCAAGTCGGTAAATCCTAGCGCGGAAAATGATTGATGATGCTCGTGAAAGCGGAGACGTTGGAAATTGGAGGACGTAAAGCTGTTGATGACTTTCCTAGACAACTGTGCATCAACGAATTGACTTCGTAACTCCAAGATAATTCTTTTATAAATCGCACTCTGAGGTAAAGAAAATTATAATTGTGAAATTTGTTTGTCCTGATTGAACATTTTTATCAATTAATTTCATAAATAATATCAATGATTTTCATAAATAATATAAATTATTTTTATAAATAATATCAACTATCTTTATAAATACTTTCAATTAATTTGATAAATAATGTTAATTATTTTGATAAATAATGTTAATTATTTTGATAAATAATTTCAATTATTTAGATAAATAATTTCAATTATTTTGATAAAAAATGTCAATTATTTTTATAATAATGACGAATAAAAGCTGAATGTCACTTTCGTTAGCTCTGGAATTTTTGTCCTAAGAATTTGGATTAGAAAAAAATGATCTGCCAGAAAAACTGGTGACAATAGATAAAATGTACAATTGCAGTAGTAGCTGTCGCCATTAATACCACCTACACGACTCTGCTACCCTGTGCAATATTGAGATCTCGTTATTTGTGACGTCCGGTCTAATCTGCGAATGCAGGAAATCTCGCCTATGTACGTGCATATAATTTATACGTACACTTTCCAATTAGCGAGAGTATCCGTTCGAAAATTAATTTACATAAACGGGCAATTGAATTTTCATCAATATAACAACATCCTAATGCTCGATATGCACCATCAACGTTCAATTGTCATACGAGATCTGTATTATCCGAAAAGCCAATAACTGTTTCTCAACCCCCGGCAACGTTTATTCGAAGGGCGTTTTTTCCACAGCGACACAAGGATCGTTAAAGTTCAATTGGAAGCACGTTCAATCAATTCTATCTTCAAAAATGACAGAGCTCGTAATAATTATTAAAAATAAATATAAAATTCATCGTAATAATTATTTTGAACAAATATAAAAGCAATAAAAAAAATCATGAAAAAAATCAATCTGATCATAATAATAGTCGTTTTAAATACAAATTCGTCCAAAAGGTCTGCCAAAGCACCCAGTCAATTTATAGCTACTGTAAAGCAGCTGCTGTCAAATAATTCGTCCGAAAAAGAAATCCGACAGAAACGGTCTCAATGTGACAAATTTCCATCTGTCACATCGTGGACACTTGCGATAAATGGCACATGTTGAATGCTGATAATTATCATCGTTGTAAATCGCCGTTGTTTAATAAACAATGGACGTCACATTGATATCGAATGACCGATAAAAACAGATTCCCGAGTAGAAATAATGCCAGGCTGGCCTGATATTTGATGCAGGCCTGATCACGTTGTAGTACGGACGCCTTACTTAAGGTATGCCCTAATTTGCCTGATCCGACTGGTGCCAGGCAACTGAATGTACGGTCTCCTCCATTTGCCTGATCCGGCTAGCTTCGAGCTGTGGTCAAGCAACTGGATTTACGGCTCAAGTCAATTCGCCTGACCCGGCTAGAATCAGGCGGTGGTCAAGCAATTGGACTTGTACAGTTTGGCGCTAAACACGTGCCTAACCTCATCTTGTCAAATGCTCAAGACACACGAGAGAAAGACGAGACATATACATAAGTTAGTATAACAATTAATTTGTTTCAGACTTTTGAAATTCCTATATCTATAAATATAAATTAGTTTAAATCTATGACCATGAATTTATTTTTAATTTATGACTATAAATTAACATATGACTATAGAATAATCATGTGCAGGTTAACCCGGCCAGGATGAGCCAAGCAAATAATGGTAAGTTGACATCGTAGTTTAGTTCAGTAAACGCAATGCCATTGGTGAAGGTTAGTCCATTCGAAATGCATTTCGAATGGACATTGCATTCACTCAACTGTATTACGTAGCCAACTTACCATTCCTCGGTTGGTGCACCGATGAATATGACGCCATCGGTGCAGATTACCCCGGACAGCGTAGGCCAACTGAGCAATAGTAAGTTGACTGACTAGTCCAGTCCAGTGGATGTAATGCCATCGGTGTAGGTTAGCCTGTACAGCATAGACCAAACAAATGAAGGCAAGTTGATAGTGTAGTTCAGTTCAGTGAATGTAATGCCATCGGTACAGGTTAGTCCATTCGAAATGCACTTCGAATAGACATTACATTTGCTGAATTGTACTACGCTGTCAACTTACCACTTTTTGGCTGGCCTATGCTGTACAGACTAACCTGCACGAACTATTCTGCACCAATGGCATCACGTTCATCGGTTAGCCTATGCTGTCCGGGCTAACCTGCACCGATGGCATCACATTTATCGGTTGGTCTATGCTGCCTGGGCTAACCTGCAGCGATGGGATTACATTCATCAGTTAGCCTATGCTGTCCGGGCTAACCTGCACGGATGGCATCACATTTATCAGTGCGGGTTAGCCCAGACAGCGTAGGCCAACCAAATATTCTTTGTTTAATTTAATTTTGATTTAATTTTGATTTAATTTTTACTTTCTTTAAGGCATTATTTATAATTTCGTGTCTTTTTCTATTTTGAATATTCATGGTACTTTTTATTTCAGCAATAAATAGGACCTCCTGAGCAGGGATTCATTTCATCATCCTGAGTAGACCACGGTTTTTCACTTTGATGAAGCCTTAAAAAAACGAAGCTCTGATCAGGCGTTGGTTTTCTACTCTGATCAGGCCTTGATTTTGTACGCTGATCGGGCCTTGATGTTTTTACCCGATCAGGCCTTGACTTTGTACCCTGATCAGGCCTTGATCTTTTACCCTGATCAGGCCGAAGTCAGGGATTGCGTTTCAAAAATGATCAGGGCTTGACAAAAAAATCCTGATCAAGGCCGGATAATGAAATCAGGATGCCTGATCAGGCCTTTATTGCAGCCGGAGCAAGATTTTTACTCGGGTTGATTCACATTAAAATTAAAGGCTTATTGCTAGACTTAGCTCGTGGCCGGAAAAGGGGAGAGTTTTCGTGAATTTTTTTGGAAAGTTGGGTGTATATTGATATTTTTTTTTATCATTAAGGAGTATGGCTGCCAAAATAATTTTTATGATTCGATGATCAGCGCTGTTTGAAAAACGTCCTTTGCGTCCGAAAAACAAACGCGTTTAGTTTTTGCATGGAATTATCTCGTGCTTGGACGAGGGATTTAAAAAAAATCTAGATTTGTAAAAAAATCGCCGCTGTCCAAAGTGATCGATTTTCGGTCAAAGAAACGCTCTATTTTCATTGATAGAAAACTATGCATCGAAAAAACAAATTCCTTCGTTCAAGCACTGCTTTTTGATACGTAAAAGAAGCTCATAAAAATTAAAGTCGTTCGGTGCAGTGATTTTTGAAACATCGTTCATACCGATTTTGCAAAAGTAATTTTGAGAAAAACCCGCTTGAAGCTCGCCGGTTCGTCTCTTCTCAACGGATCCACTTGACATTTCTAGAGCATATTTTTTAAGTATTTCGAAAGTTTTCAAACTTTTAGAGAATTTTTTTGAAACGTTTCAAAGTTTTTTAATTTTTCGAAAATATTTTTGAAACGTTATGTTTTAAGAACCCGTTGAAAATGAAAAATGAAAATTTACAAAAATTTCATCTAGGTGTAAACCCTTACCTTCGGTTGCGAATGCCTGTTCAATGAATAACACCATTCTCGCCACTAATATTGAATTGAAACCAATGAAATTTTCATGTCCTATAAGTATTATTGATCGTACTCCCACGTTCAAGATTTCGTTTGGGCTTGCAGCAAAAATCTTTGTGGCATTTGCTCCCGCAGTTCGGACCTGATGTATTTAGCTTCTAAGTATCTTTCACTACCATGACCTGTGCATTTCCGCCATTGTGCTGTCTGTTAATTTTCATGAATTCCCGTTCACTTTCATTAAAAAATTTATTATATAGATTTGGGCTGTATTTGAATGCCATTTTTTATGGTCATTCTTTGATTTCCATTTTTATTTTCATTCAACGTTTATTTTCTCCTCTTTATTGTACATATATATAAACATTTTCGATATACTCATATATCTTATGTTACTCAACACCCATGTTACTTTTGTTTATTTTATTGTAAGCCTACTTAATCTGTACTTCTTTAGGCTGAAGGTTTTTTTTAACATGGTACAAAAAATAAGTCATCAATCGAACAATCAATAATGTCCATACATTATAAACTAGGTTTCTCTGCCAATATTTACTATTATATCCACGTGCTTATGGCACTTCTTTCCTTAAGGGCACCACTGTGAAATTTTCGAACATTCGTTTTTTTGGAAACACTATCAAAAAATCTTCCAACCTTCGAAAACATGATGCGTATTCGTTTATTGCTGAAAAAATGTTTAAATTGGATTTCGAGGTATTTTTGAGGACAGACTTCGAACGCTGAAACGCTTCGTCAGCAATGATGTCACGCCGGTAGACGCAGCTACACAAAATACCGTCCAAAAACTTGATCCTGAAGTAAAAACCGTTCCCAACAAGGATCACGTAACCCACCGACTCAAGAAGCTCCCACGCTTCTTGGGTCCGAAAAATTTCAAACACGTTTTTCTCAAAACCATGTTTTTGAAATCGGCACCCAGCAGAACTCGAACAATTTTCGTCCAGTCGACTTAAAATTTCACCTGTAGCTTCTTAAATTGCTTTAACAGTCAGGTACGAGGGCTTTTTTCGATTAATCGAAAATTGTAAAAAATATATCACTTTTTATATAAAAATTATGATCGAAAAAAAAGAACTTTTTTAAAAACTTGTCTCTATTCTTTTCATTATTTTTTAATTCCCCCTCGTACTTGAGTGCCGAAAGTAATATAATTAACAAAAATATTTGAATCGTAGTTCCAGGATAAAATTTACGACAGTTCTGCTGCGTGCCGCGGAGAGGGTTGGCTGGAAAACCAGTAGTGCGATAGCGACTCGTGCCCCGCGATTTCGTATTCTCTTGACAAATAGATTTTTTTTACCCACATCAATATATACCCAATAAAGCCAAAAAGTTCTTTCGGCAATTATTCCTTTCTTTATAGAAAAAATTCAAAGATTTTACACTTAATTACACTTTACACTTACACTTATACAAAGAGGACTACACAGTGGTGTCCTCTTAAACAAAGACATCCCAAAAATGGTCCACCATCACAAAGCTCATCCTTTCGTATCTCATATCTGTGCCTCTCGTCGATATTATTTGCATATTCCACACGGCTACGTGTACAGCGTGTACGTGGGTGTACGAGAGGCGTTATCGAAAGTTTTGCCGATAATAAATACGGCCAGGAAGCTCCTGAGAGTGCAAGACGAGGAAAAAATGAAAAATGAAAATTTACGTAGTACAGGAGAGCTCAGTGGAGCATGAAAACTCGACGGGATATTTTCACGATGTCGTTGGGCAAAACAGACGTGGGAAAATAGGAAGAATGCCGTTCGCGTTGGCCGAGCAGGAGACACAAAAGGTACGAAGAGCTGCGGTCGTACAACCCTCGCGATCAAATTAAAACGTTCCCCTGAATAGGGTCGTTAACGACACCACGTGCTTTATATATATATATATATATTGTCCTCAGACATCTTCCCTCTCTTTCCTTTAGTTCCAGGCGGCAATGCTTTCTACGTCAAGGCTTTCTCTTTCTTCCCACAAAACTCATTAAATTTATGGGTGCTCCAACTTTCCGCGTGTTGCGATCCATGCGAAAATAAAAGGCAGAGGGGTGGCAGATGAAGAGAGAGTGAGAGGGGGGAGAAAGGGTGAGATCATGTGGAAAAATAGCAGGAGGGAAAAGAAAGTAATCTGTGAGATGGGTCGGTTACAGCGTCACTGTTGGTTTTCGATGGTACCATCGTGTCTTCAGGAATTCCTTGGGTCGTCTTCTCGCATCGAGAAAAACTACGCGATCTGCGGATAACGATGGCGCCGAATACTCGAGAGATTAATATTCAACCGGTACTAATGAGAGCTGTCACAGTTCAATGGTATTGAAGCTTGCATCGTTGGAATGCAACGAAATGACATTTTTTTGTACGGCCCAAGTTTTTTTCACGACATTAAAACTGCAAAAATCAAGGAAACACTTTTAACGTCCTTTTTAGGGATGCATAACCTAAGACAGGAAAAACTAGTTCAGATGGTAAAAAAATGACGAATTCGAAAAAATATAGAAGAATTTTCGTTGCATTCCATCGTTGCAAACTTCAGCCTCGTCACAGCACACGAGTTGGATGATGATTTATTTTTTTCATGCCTAACCAGATGCCGTCATTAGTATTATCGTTATTTCCTCTGCATCGATGCATTCTAGCATGGAATAAAGTGCAGAGGATTTGTAGTGTGTCGTGAATTTTTTCTGTGGGGATATTAATTTAGCGAAAATTAAGCGTGGAGATATTTAAGAATATTTATTAACGCGAACAACTAATTTCTTAGCGATGAAGATAAATGATTGTCGAGAATTTCGAACGAAGCACTTAAGCCCTTTTTACAATATATTTATTAGATGTTTTTTTAGCCATTGGGAATAGTGGTAGCACTTTTGAGGATTAGTGTGGCGAGTAATTGGAAAGATCTCATACTTGTCACTTCCCTATGTCTGGATCTTTAGAGAGTGCCCAAGACGTTGCCCATAGCCTCTGCGAATGCACTACCTCGATGGTAGTTTTCATCGTTGGGTTGTCATGATATTTCAATTTTAAGAGAGGCCACTGTGACGAGTAAAAAATCTATCTTTTTGCATTTCATGTAAGTATACATATATTCAAGAATATGTGAAAGCACTTTCAAGGTAAAATATTGAAAGTTTTCCAAGTTACGGACGATTTAGTGAGAGCAGGTAGCGTTGCGGTAGTTACAGGTCGATAACGATTTACGTATACTAAAATTTTCAATCGCGTTTTTCTCAAAACGACCTTTCTCGACTCGGACGGAATCATAACTGTAGATTTAATTGTCCGATTTTCAATTGTGAACAACCAAAATTTCTATAATTGCAGTAGTTTTTGTTGAACATAGAGTTGTTTTCTTTTTCAAATGTAGTATTTTTAAGCCTCCGAATACAAGCAAATTTTTCGCTAAAATATACTTCTTTCGACCAAACGCCAGTTCGTGAATTTTTTTTCCGAAAAAAAAACAGCTTCGTTTTAAACTTTGTTTTTCTACTTCCAGACCAACCATTGTCAATCTATCGATGCAACCGTTGGCTACATTTTTTACACAGAGACTCTTTCATATCTCAAAAACGTTTGATTGAATTTTTTCATTTTTTCAAAGGAAAATTTACACGAAATAAGTTCAATATATGTTCAATAAAATACCTTTATTTTCAATACCAAATAAATAATGCAGTGGAAAGAAAAAAAATGGGAAAAATTAGCTTTTTTCGGCCCGTCGCAGTGGAGTCCTCCCTTAAATTTTTTATCAATCGTTTTCGTGAATATTTCTACTCAGGAAGGTCTCTAAACTTCATACAGAACGATAATAAAAATTTGGTGAGTCTAGAATTGGGGTAGATTCTGGTACAAAAGTGAAGAATAATTAATATTTCCGACGGTAAATACATTTTCATATTGTCATTTCGCGTTGTGTATGCTTGCTGCCTAAGAGAAACCCCCAAAAAATGTGCAACAATTTTCGCCTTTCGGGACCTTCCCTCATCGGGCTTGGGCACAGGGCAACCGGTCAGTAGTCGATGAGCAAGTGCAAATATTCATACTAAATAGATGTGTAATTAATTTTATGAGTGAATCACTTTTTCATACGAAAAAAAATGTTAAATTCGCACATGATTTTATATCCGTTACTGTGGCCTAAGGCCTTAAGGTTGAATTTCTGGGCACTCGAATGCCAAGACACGATTGAATAAGCGTCGAAAGAAATTTCTCCCGCTCGCGTGTCAGCCTTGAGCGATACGCGGAGCCAGTGAAAAGGGCAAAATAGATGAGGCAAATTGAGAGCGAAAGCGGTTATCCCTGACTTCGTGCATGTATCTACGCATTTATACCCGGACACTCATTAATCACTGGGTAATTGAATCATGCTCTCGTCGCCGCGTCAACGGCGTGCCGCTTAATTGCTCAGCTACACCTCCCTTGCACGTTATTATTCGAATATTTTCTCGCAGGATTCTCACCCCTTAAAGGTAATTAAATCGTCCACGTACACACCACGTACGATTTTTCCCTTGGACTCCTCCATCAGTTCAAACATATACCTTGTATCAAAATCTCTCAAAAACATGTATTTTTATAACGTGTCAAATACAGGCTCTATACACAAATTGTGATCGTAATTAGAATACATGATATCATTGTAGCTGTACAGGAACGCGTTCGTTTCGAGGCAAATGTGAAGGGGAAAAAAGTCATCAGGCTGAAAAGAAAAACGTTGAAGTTATGGTACTCTAAAGCTGCTCTGACACTTTTGAAGTTCAAAATGCCGCAACGAGACTCGCGGTGGCACTTTCGGGGCAGGTAATTAAGGGAGAACGTTTAAGGACCATTTTCGCACTCTCATAAAGCCGGAGTTGGCATATATATATATATATATATCTTGGTCTAACAATAAACAGCTTTCAAAGAACATCACTTTTGGTGGTCGCCTTGGATGTTGTTGAAACTCATGACTATGGTAAAACATTGAAAACTAATAGATACGTATTAGTATCCCAAAAAACCTCTAATTCGTGTTAAAAACCGTCAAATGTGTATGGAAACACGTTTTTCATATTTCACGGCTGTAATTTCCAGTTTTCCACAAAAACTCCACGATATTTGTAATCGGCGAAAAGATACCCATCTGAGAGACCTTTAAAATGGTGCAAGAGTAGAAAAATATTCGGTATGTATGGAAAAATTCGCAAAAATCGATGGTTCGTCTTTGAAATTTTGTCAAAATCCGAAAAATGATCGGAATTCCATGGATTAAACGGCATTTTGAAGAGAAAACGATATCGACGAGAATGAGCAGGAAGCGGAGTTCAAAATCCAAATCGAACGAAAATGATGGACAATTCACTGCAAAAATTTTGCGCGTCCGATGTGATAAAAAAACACCTGAATTTTCAATCTTTTTTGGTTCTTGATAATGTATTTTTATCCCTCGAGCACGAATTTACCATTAACTTTCTCCAAAACCTTCCATTTTTATTTGACAATCGTCAAAACTCTGTGCACAGTGAAATCACGAGTTTCGCATGTCGCTGGCGTAATTTTGGGCTTTTGACCAACATTCGGTAATATTCGTAATCGGTGAAAAATGTTCCATTAGATAGACGCTCGATATAGTTTAAAAGTTGAGAAAAAAAAATTTCGACCCGTTTCGCCATTTTTCCAAAACTGTCATAATCCCAAAATTTCAAACAGCCGTAGCGTCGGTCCTTTTCGAGTGACATGAACTTGTTGGGGGCATTTTGAAAAGGATTTTGGCAGACTTAGAGAATGCCGCTAGATTAATCCCGACATCTTAAATAGTTTTCCCGAAAAGTACACTTGAAGAATAATCGAATTAATGGTCCAGATTTGAAATTAAAAAAAAAATCGAAAAATAATCGGAATTCCATGAATGAAACGGCATTTTAAATAAAACCTGATAACGAAGAGAATGAGCACCGTGGGGAGTTTTAAATCAAAACAGAAAAAAATTGATCACTGATTCAGCGAAACTAACTTCAGTGGAAAAAAGAAATTGGATTTTTAATATTTTTTTGATAAGTCCCTGTACGGATTCACCATTCATTTTCCCCAAAACCCTCAATTTTGATTAAACATCGTCGAATATGTATGGCCACTCTTCTTCCGCGTGTAGTCGCTTTAATTTTGAGCTTTCGACAAAAACTTCGTGATATACGTAAATCGGTAGTAAATTTCCATCGTATAGGCCCCCGAAATACAGTAGAAGACGAAAAAAAGAAACGTCGACTTTATGTTCTCGAATAAATAATCCTTTGGTGTAATGGTTATTCGATTTCGTCATCGGTCAAACGATAAAGTTTCGAATAATTTAACCTTCGTTATTTTGGCAGTTCATAATTCTGTGTTTTCGAAATGTTTGTCGCTCGACATTATTTCGACGCCTACCCCTTTGACCCCTGTTCCAAAATCCCCAATATCGCAAAGCTCCAAACGTCATTCAAGACCTAATCGAGTAAACGAACGAACGAGATTGGACGAGTAACTTTAATTTGCGATTAAATCCCCGAATGTTGCAATCGCTGAATTTAGATACGAATTTGGACACAAGGGCCCATACGCCCACAGTTTTCACTCTACGAATGACTATGACTTTCTCTTGGCGAATCCATGGTATTAACGGTTACTTTCGGTTGACCGAGCGCCGCGAGCAGCAACAAGTACAATGGTACACACATATTTTCCGCTCATTATCGCGTAACAAGTGCTTGCATCGTGCAAATAGACATTGCCCTGCAGACACTCGCGACTCGATGAAATTACTTCACATTACCTATATATCGCGGTAAAATCGGATGACGTAGTTCACGGACGAAAAGTGAACCCGTACGGAAATATTTGGATGAACCGGGTGCCTCAAAATGACCTGACATTTTTATTTATTAATAAGACGTATTTTTTATTTGAAAGGTACTCATATTTTTATTTTAATATAGGGTGTCTTAAGGGGTTAGCCCCCACTTGCGATTTTGAAAAAATCGTTTTTTTTGTTGCATTTTTTTGAAGTACAAGTATCTGAGAATATGTCCTGAAAATTTCAAGTCGATCCGAACAAAATTGACTGAGATATGAGCGTTGAAAGAGAAGAATCCGTTCTTCGTGTAAACTGAAATTGAAACTTTAAACGCGTTTTTCTCAAAATGGCATTTCTGAAGTCGGTGACCAAGATTACTCGAACACTAATGAACCGATCTTCTTGAAATTTTGCAGGCTTATTTAATACATACAAATGTAGTCTTTAATCGTTCGATTTTTTTCGTTAAAATCGAGCCATTAACTTTGACTGTCCGCCATTTTGCGAAAAATGAATATTTTTAAAATCCTTCGATTAAAGACTAGTTTATACTTATATTTGACTAATTCCATCCGCATTTTTTTTTTCAGATGATCCACTTCGCCGCAAGGTTGGTCACCGCAAACCGTGTATATAAAAACATTATTTCATTGACGGCCATTTGCCACTAAACAATGTAATATTTTCCAATAAAAAAATTACTGAAAGTTCTTCAAGATGCGTTCTTTAAGATCGTATATTGATCAATTAAAAAAGTTTTGTAGTTTTCTTTAAAAAAATTCATGAAAAAGGCCTTTTTTGCGCTACAAGTGGGGGTAACGCCTTAAAATGACCTGATATTTTTATTTATTAATTAAACGTATTACTAGTTTGAAAAGTACGAATATTTTGATTTTAATACAAGGTATTAAATCTAATATAAGGTATTAAGGCATTGGGCTACAGTAACGGGTACAAAATCATGTGCGAATGTAACAATTTTTTTTTGTATGAAAAAGTGATTCACTCGTAAAATTAATTACACATCTATTTAGTATGAATATCAAGCTGTTGGATTTTTTTTTCGATCTACAAAGTGGCCGGCTACTAATATTTGCTTTTGTTATTTTTTTAGGCGTCACATTTAGCATCCACAATTTTTTACCTAGAACAAAAAACAAAAATTCTCGTCAATCTACATTAGAATACCTAGAGAAGTACGTGCGGAATTCAAAAAATATTGTTTTATTCAAAATTTGTAGGTATTTGAGTTGTATGTTGTATGTGTGTAGTTGTATGTTAAAGAAATGAATTTTCAGTGAAAAATTTCGTTATAACTGCACATAAACTGCTCATAAAGTCAAAAGTTTTTTGGATTACTACAAGTGTTAAGTATGTAAATCTGATTATATTTAAGAATCTGACGGATTGTCACTATTGTATACACTTTTGTAGTGACCGGAAATTGGGTTTTTCTATGTCGTCTCGGGATTCCTTCACAAAAGTACGCAATTTTTATATATTTTTTTCTCTGTAATAAGGTCGATAACCAACCCTGAAATTTCACAGAGACGATTATCGATATATTTAGTAAAGCTCAAAAAAATATTATGAAAATCCTATGAATTGAAGCCTGTCTATAGGACTACTTTAAAATAAAAATATTCATACTTTCAAAATAAATAACGCGTTTTATCGATAAATAAAAATGTCAGGTCATTTTGAGACACCCTTTACGTGTGCTTGCATAAAACGATGAAGGGTAGAAAAAGGTCGGCTGTGAGGTTAAAAAAAAATGAGCGAAAAAAGCAAGAGCGTATATCCATTGCACGAATCACTTCCGCATCGATGAATACCGGTTGTTGCGCCCTTTCACCTATTATTTTCACGCTCGCAAAATTGCAACAAGTATAGACACCCACACACGGAAAGACGTGCATGAATGCATATACGTGCGTATGTAGATATACGAGCTGTACACAAATGTATTTATTTCCTGAGTTTCAACGTATACGCTTGCGGGTTTTCACGTTTTTGAGATTTTTTTTCGTCCACTGGATTATTTATTTGGAGATTTGAAAAAAACACGTGTTAATCAGCATACATTGAACTAACTTCGTGTAAATTTTCATTCGAAAGAATTAAAAATAAACAATGTTGTTGAGGTTTAATAGAGCGCCTGTATAAAAAATGCGGTCCCACGGCCGGATGGACAACTTGACAATGGTTGGTCTGAAAATGCCCAATATAAAAGATGGACATGTGAAATGAAGTTGTCGACAGTTGCAGGATTATCCATTCGATAAACACATTATCCCTGTATACCATTATTGCGCTGTTTATACATAATTTAAGGAGTCTCCTCATTTCAGACGCTAAAAAGGCTTTCTTTATGCATTTTTTAAATACGTTCATATTATAGATATTGATATAAAAGTTGGTACACTCAATGAATACACTTTCGAAATATATATTTTTTTTTAATTCTATTTATTCACTATTTATAGATGGAATTCTATTTATTCACTATTTATAGTCACGATACGTAGACAAAAATGGTAGTTAAAAAAATGTCCGAAAAAAATTGTAGGCCTGCGCTGTTGATGAAATCACGGAGATGGATCATCCGGAACAAAAAAATCGAACGTAGCGCATATCATACGAGTTTTTATGTATGCAAAAATAACAAAATCGTGGATATTTTTCGAAAAAAACAAAAAGAAACGTATTTTTTTCACTGTTTTTGGCAAAAAAATAGTAATTATCGAAATTAAAAAACAGCTTTGAAAAAAATTAATAAAAAATTATATTTAATTATTTTTAAAAAATTTAAAAAAAATAGCAAAATTTAACATTAATAAAAAAAAGCGCTATAGCTATAGTTGTAATGAATATGTAATTCAAATTTCATAAGGATCGGTTCAGTAGTTTCGAAGATTTTATCAACGAGCCTTCAAAAAACGTTGTGGCGAGAAAAACGCGAAAAATGTTATTAAAAAAAGTCGATTTTCTTTAAATTGTAAAGTCAAAACAGGCCTTAAGCCGAAAAAGGTCCAAATTCGTTTTCTGCTCAGATGTAACGCCTCATAGTCTAAATACCATCGAAGTACCCAACGTTCTTCCCCAAATTTATCGTCGACCACAGTACGGCACAAAAATATCCAAAAATATCCACAGTTCATTAATAATCACATTATCACACATTATCACACCCCGATGTTAAGGCCTTAGGCCACAGTAACGGGTATAAAATCATGTTCGAATTTAACAATTTTTCTTCGTATGAAAAAATGATTCACTCATAAAATTAATGACACATCTATTTACTATGAATATCATGCTGTTAGAATTTTTTTTTTTTCGATGCACAAAATGGCCGACTGCTAATATTTTCTTTTGTTATCTTTTTTTTAGGCGCTCCGCGACGTGACATTCAGCATGCACAATTTTTGACCTAAAACAAAAAACAAAAATTCTCGTCAATCTACATTAGAATACCTAGAGAAGTACGTACGGAATTTGAAAAATATTGTTTTATTCAAAAGTTGTACGTATTTGAACTTGAGAAATTACTTTTCAGTGAAAAATTTCATTATAACTGCTCATAAACTGCTCATAAAATGAAAAGTTTTCGATTAACCAGAAATTCCGTACGTACTTCTCTGCGCAATGCAATTAGGAACGAAACTTTTAAATTTGAAGTGAATCGAGTGAAAATTGTTGAAGTCATTCGTCACGCCAATTGGAAAAAAGCTGTTTCGAGAAGTTTCGAGTAGTCGGCCATTGTGTAGATCGAAAAAAAAAATTCTAACAGCTTGATATTCATCCTAAATAGATGTGTAATTAATTTTATGACTGAATCACTTTTTCATCCGAAAAAAAAATTGTTAAATTCGCACATGATTTTATACCCGTTACTGTTAACGGTGTTAAGGGGGGATTGTCTTTTTTTTCGCAAAATTTACCGCTTCTTGGGAATTTTTGTGTGAAGAAAGTATACAACGGAAAACTTGTGAAACTTGGCATATAGTTTTATTGATCTGTTTACTACATACAAAAAAATTTTTAAACAATTTCATCAAAAAATCCGCCTCCCACCCCCCTCGACGCGCGATGGTCCTTTTTTGATGGTGTGCACGATTACAGCCTTCACGTTCATCCTGCAACAAAAACCCAAAAAGCATTTTACTTTAGACACATATAGCTATCGTTTGATGAAGCAAAAAAGCTATACGTTTAATAGTTTTTTATTTATAACAAAAAATCGATCAATTTTTTTCGAAAAATCGATACTTCAAGTTCAAAACGTCACCAAATCGTCAATTTTTTTTTTCCCTTCATCGAACGATAGCTATATGTGTCTAAAGTGAAATGCTTTTTGGGTTTTTGTTGCAGGATGAACGTGAAGGCTGTAATCGTGCACACCATCAAAAAAGGACCATCGCGCGTCGACGGGGGTGGGAGGCGGATTTTTTGATGAAATTGTTTAAACATTTTTTTGTATGTAATAAACAGATCAATAAAACTATATGCCAAGTTTCACAAGTTTTCCGTTGTATACTTTCTTCACAAAAAAATTCCCAAAAAGCGGTAAATTTTGCGAAAAAAAAAGACAATCCCCCCTTAAGGATGTTGAGTCCCAACTCGCAAATGATGATAAAATTCTGAAAACTTGGTATGTTTTTGTATGAAGTATTTCAGAGGTCGTGTAAAAATTTCACGACAATTAGGAAGCTCGTTATTGAACAATTAACATTCACAAATTAAATGTTGTTTTATGGAAACTGATGTAACTTTGCAATAAGTTTTTTTTTTGACCTCTCAATTTTATAATATCTACAATATACTGAAAGCAACGGAAACAAAACGAAGTTTATTGATAAATATTTTTTTATTTCTTTTAAAAATTGTTCTTAACAAAATGTTAATTTTTTAATAACGAGCTTCTTAATCGTCGTGAAATTTTAACACGACCTCTTAAATACTTCATACAAAAACATACCAAATTTTCAGAATTTTCTTATCATTTTTTATTTCAACCCTTAAGAAGGTTGAAGTAATGATGATAGAATTCTGAAAATTTTGTATGTTTTTACATGAAGTATTCAAGAGGTCGTGTAAAAATTTCATGACGATTAAGAAGCTATTTATTGAACAATTAACATTAACATTTTTCATAGGGACTCAACATCCTTAACATAAAAAATGAGTTTGGTTTGCAAAATAAAAAAATGGGACTTTTTGACGTATGACGTAGTGTGTATCGAATAGAATAAATGCAATTGCAAAGCAATGCCAACGATATATTCCGTCGAATTATGCGTATAGACTGAAAGGATCGATCATCGGAGAATAAATAGCACATTTTTACTAATGCACCCTCGTGTGCGGTATCGTCGAAGTAGCCGAGGACGATACAATATGCCCGGAATCGAATAACTCACAGTTACTGGTGTGCGTAAAGTATCGCTTATATTCGCGTGTTTCACGTCCCTCCGCGAGCTCGAACTCGAGCGGCTTACGGTGTTCGGAATTTAAACGTTTCGCCTCGCGTTAAACGTCCGTATCAGTTATCGAACCGAATGCAACAGCGTTACCTCCGCTGGAGCCAGACACGAGGCATGTCTAGGTTGAAAAAAAATGCGAAAGAAAAAAGTTCTCCGCTTGTTGACATCGAATCGATAAAATCGTTTTAGTCCTCACCGCTGCATCGTGGTTATTTATAACGGCGTGGATAATGTTGGAGTGAATTTGGAACCGGAAACGTCTGGCGAGGATCCACGAGCGGAGAAACTGACTTCACGTGAAGATAATGAACTTTTTTCCAAAAGCGAGTTTTGGCGAGAATTTTGAGCACTTTGCGATAAGATTAAGATTTTTTTTAAATCAACCACGATGAAGATGCTAAGAACATTAATTTCTGGTAATGATAATGCAAAAAAGTTACAAGTCAATTGTTGAAAAAAAAAATTCTTCAACAAATGTCCGGTGAACTAATTTGTTTATATTATCGAATGAATTGGTAGATTTTTTTGAATAGGTATGCATTATTCTAGAATTTTTTATCTACATTTTATTTTTTTTTAAGAAAAAGAATGGATGAAGAGTTGCAAATTTTCAATATGCTTTCGGAGCTTTACACGAAATAAGTTCTATGTATGCTCGATAAGATACCTTTTTTCCGAATTTCAGATAAATAATTTAGCAGACGAAAAAATTCGAAAAAAACAACCTTTTTGGCCCGTCATAGTGTTGTCCCTTAATCGGAATATAAAAATTCGGACGATATCGAAAAATTAGCTTTTGAAAGATAAGAAAACTTTTTGTTTACTGGCGTGCCAAATTGACCACTTGTTCTTTTTTTAATCTCTCTGCTTATCTACTTATGATGTAGCGAGAAGTGCGTTTGATCAGTCTGTCATCAATAGCCTAGTGGGGAGCCAATAACGACGAATTTTATTGCCTGTAAAAGTGTGCTCATCTCAATGGCCTTCTCTTTTCTGCTGACCAACCAATATAATCCAAAATAATTTAAGAAAATCCACCCATAGCGATGATAAATAATTCATTTAACGGGACAGTCAATTGAGAACAATTGTTTGATATACACTATTCAAAAAAATGAAATGAACAGAAAGTTTCTTCGATTTGTTAAGTGTTTTTTTGAAGCGCTATGTTGAAAATGTTTTTGTATCTATATTGAAAATGGTCGTATCGAGATGAAAAAGAATCATTTTGCAGCTTCAAGTGACCAGTTTCGAGATATTTTGGCAAAAAAAATTATGCGCTACGGTTATCGCGTAATCGTAAGAAATAACGGGAGAACATTTTTCCTCAATTTTTTTTTTCACGTTTTTGGGGGCAAGGGATTTTTTTCAGTTAAATTAATGTTTTCATCAATTTTCAGTTAAATCGATGTTTTACTCAATTTTCAGTTAAATCAATTAGTTAAATCAATGTTTTTATCAATTTTCAGTTAAATCAATCAATAGGTCAGTTAGCTTGTTTATTGAGCTTCAATTTGTTCTTTTTTGATCTCTTGGATATCTGGCTTTGAATAAAAAAAGATCCTTTTGTCTTTGATCATCGATATCTCAGCAACCAATCATCGCACCGGGAGTTAACGGGCAGCTTTGAAAGTTTAAATAAATTTCCTACACGACCCGTTCGTTGATGTTTATAAATTTTTTTCACCCTTAACATTAATTGAAAAAAGTAAAAAGAATAACTTTTTATGGTTTTTCAGTAAATATACCACTACTTTACAAATATTGATGGAGATGCCAGGTTTATTTTCAGCTTAATGTACCCCCAATAGCCCTCCAAATTTTCAAATTGATCCATCGAACCGTTTTTCCAGACCGATTGATCAAAGATTTACAGAACCATTGAGGGAAGTAGTGTATTGTTCCTGAACACCGTGTAATCATCATCAATTAAATGAGAAGACCAATTTTCTTCGACTTTTTTCACGACTTTGCACTAGTTGCTTGTTAAATGTAAGAAGAAAAAAATTGAAAATTTCTTTTTCTCCCGCTATTTCTTATGATTGCGCGATAACCGTAGCTCACAAATTTTTTTTTCCCAAAATATCTCGAAACTATAAACTCGAAGCTTCAAAATGCTTCTTTTTTCATCTCGATACGACCATTTTTCACACAAATACATCGCTTCAAAAAACATTGAAAAAAATTGAAGAATTGTTCTGTCCCCTTAATTGACCCCTGACAGCTCAACGTGATTCGAAACGCGTTAGGAGAAGGAACGAAATAGAATGGGCTCTCCACTCGGCGGTGGAGGGACGAAGGGGTCTTGCCGGTCATTACTAATAATAGCGACCCGTTAGCCACGTCGTCCAGGAGTTGAAGCGAAGCGCGTGCTGTAGGCCGATACCAGTGTGCGAAATTTTTCAGTCTGCCCGTGCACACACACGCACGCATACGTTCGTACACACAAAAGAGAAAAGTCTGTCAGGGTGGGAGAGCCTTTTGCAACAATTTCCCTCTGCTTGTCGTTCCTCATTCGTCTGATAGTATTCTCCCGAGAACTTGCGAACAAAAAACAATTGCACGCCGAAGCTTCAAATCGGAGATTCACCGAACTTTTCTTCATCAATGCCCGCGGGGTACGAACGACTATATCATCTTCCAAAGTCCTCGTGATGAGGTATCTTATAGTTTTGGCGAAGTAATGCTTCGAGTACATACCGCGATGATTTATCTGCGCCTGTCAAAGTTTCTGTACCATTGCTACTGTAATCCGTTGTTAAAACTGTAGGCACATATTCATGAATAAAAAATAAACCATTTTTACATATCCGAGTACACGAGTAATCTTGAAGTTGAAAACGAAGGGAATCTTTTTTTTCAATGCTGCTAAAATTGAATTTATTTTCAATGTTCCGTCGTACACCCTTGCGGGCTTTTGCAATTACGATCCCTTTCAGTTTCAGCCGCCACCCTTCTTTCTGCACTTTCTCCAGCTGCTGAAAGGCACCCCGGAGTGTTGCCCACAGGCATTCCGATGCTCCACTGTATCGCACGAGTTCGTCAAGTTTTTTTTTTGGCTACGTGGATGGAGCCCCACGGCGAATAAAAATTTGGACGATGTGAGAGAATTGAAAATTGGCAAATAAGGGAGAGAATCACTGTGCTACTCTGACGATAATTTATTAATACAAATTTGTTTGGGTGATTTATCATTGTTTTTTACTATGAGATGAACTTTGAAAAATTGATTTTTTATCATTTCTTTATATAAAATAGACTTTTGATTGTTTTTTCACGATTTTTTCAAATCGAAATTAGGCTTTTGATTGTTTTTTGATGATTCTTAATATAAAACAGACTGGTTGGTTGTTTTATGATTTTTTAATATGAAATAGATCTTGATTGTTTCTTTTGACGATTTTTCAAAATAAAATAGACAGTTTTTAAAATTATTTTTAAAAATAAAATGGAATATCGATTGTTCTTTGATGATTTTCAAATCTAAAATAGACGTTTTATTGTTTTTTTATAATGAGTTTTCGGTATAACATAGACGTTCAATTGTTTTTTGACGATTTTTGATATAAAATAGATTTTTTATTGTTTTTTGAAAGAATTTTTAAATATAAAATTGACTTATGACTATTTTTTGATGATTTTTAAAATATGAAATAGCCTTTTGATCTTTTTTCAATGATTTTTCAATGTAAAATAGACTTTTCATTGTTTTTTAATTATTCTTAAATATAAAATGGATAATTAATTATTTTTTGACGATTTTTTTGTATCGAAAATAGGCTTTTGATTGTTTTTTCATGATTCTTAAAATAAAATAGAATTTTCATTTTTTTTTAATGATTTTTAATATAAAATAATTTTTTTTTTAATAATTGTTTAATACAAAATAGACTTTTCATTGGTTTCTGATGATTTTTCTATATGAGGGACTTATGAATTTAACGTAGGAAAAGTGCAGTTCCCTCAATTCGGGAATGATTTTCAAAGATCCGATAAGGAACGAGAGCACACTTCACTAAGTTACGATCGCATACGAATTTTCCGGATACTTAATAGAGGAAGATCCTATGCCACGTTCTTTATTTTGGCTCTCGGAAATTTGATCAACAGCCAGAACGTCGGTGCACTCGGTGGAGCACGTCTTACAAGATGCATGCCTATGCATATAGTTGTGTACATATGTATGCATGTCGTACACGTGTAAGGTGTGAAAATATAAAGAACGGTTACTGCCCATCGAAGACGACACTTCATTCGTACTCGTGCTTCCGCTATAACACAGTTTGGCGCCTCGACAGAGAGAGAGAGAGAGAGAGAGAGAGAGAGAGAGAGAGAGAGAGAGAGAGAGAGAGAGAGAGAGAGAGAGAGAGAGAGAGAGTTTTCCATTTTTCAAGCAGTTCACGACGAAGCTTCGAACGTGGCAGAATATTTTCGTGCTCGTGAAATTGGGTTAACCTATTTAGGAGGATTATGTGCGTGATTAAAAAAAAAATTTTAATATGAATATGATTTTCATCGTGTGGCGAGACACCGCAGAAAAACACAGACGGTATGAATGCTCGTATGCCAGTAAAATGTAGTCGGTCGAGTTCTTCTGTTTTCCGAAATCAAGGGTCGGTGGGAATCACGTTTTGCGATTAACCTGCAGGCGGCCGGCATTTATAAATGTGCCCCAGTCATACTTTGAAAAAATGTTCCCGAGAAAAATTTCCAAATGGACTAGTAATATGGCTCGACCTTGAGGTGATGCCGATCGGCACCATCCCGGCCGTCTAGAGGTTAATACTTACTCAATTACATAGAATATGAACAGTTGCAATGATTGACTCATTAATTATGAATTAATTAAGGCAATGCGATTAATTAAACAATTAGCGGCGTTGATTAACTAATTAATTAATTATTATCTACTACTACTACTACTACTACTACTACTACTACTACTACTACTACTACTACTACTACTACTACTACTACTACTACTACTACTACTACTACTACTGCTACTGCTACTGCTACTGCTACTGCTACTGCTACTGCTACTGCTACTGCTACTGCTACTGCTACTGCTACTGCTACTGCTACTGCTACTGCTACTGCTACTGCTACTGCTACTGCTACTGCTACTGCTACTGCTACTGCTACTGCTACTGCTACTGCTACTGCTACTGCTACTGCTACTGCTACTGCTACTGCTACTGCTACTGCTACTGCTACTGCTACTGCTACTGCTACTGCTACTGCTACTGCTACTGCTACTGCTACTGCTACTGCTACTGCTACTGCTACTGCTACTGCTACTGCTACTGCTACTGCTACTGCTACTGCTACTGCTACTGCTACTGCTACTGCTACTGCTACTGCTACTGCTACTGCTACTGCTACTGCTACTGCTACTGCTACTGCTACTGCTACTGCTACTGCTACTCCTACTGCTACTGCTACTGCTACTGCTACTGCTACTGCTACTGCGACTGCTACTGCTACTGCTACTGCTACTGCTACTGCTACTGCTACTGCTACTGCTACTGCTACTGCTACTGCTATTGCTACTGCTACTGCTACTGCTACTGCTACTGCTACTACTACTACTACTACTACTAGTACTACTACTACTACTACTACTACCACCACCACCACCACCACCACTACTACTACTACTACCACTACTACTACGACTACTACTACTACCACTACTACTACGATTACTACCACCACCACCACTACTACTACTACTACTACTACTACTACTACTACTACTACTACTACTACTACTACTACTACTACTACTACTACTACTACTACTACTACTACTGCTACTACTACTACTACTACTACTACTACTACTACTACTACTACTACACTTACAGAGGAGTTTGCCGCACATCGTTAGTATTTCTTTCTTTTTTTTCGTTTCTTTTAGGCCTCCGTAAAGTTTTATTTTAATATCGCTATAATGGGATATAGCTTTTAATCGGATTTTCCGTTGGTAGCCACGTCCAATCGATCGGACGGAATAATCTCCCCTGCCTCGTTATATTGCGGTATAATGCCCTATGCTTCCGATGTTATTTTCCATCAGCTTGGATATAGTGGAGCCGAACAAATAATGAACGAGTATATTGAGGCCGTTTAGCTTGAAATATACGTCTACTCTCGCCCACTATACGTCCACAGCAATCGACCATGTGACACCCATTCAGCACCGATCAAACTGATTAGTCATTGAAATTAACGAAAAACCAATTAGCCTTAAATACAAACTGCGTTTTAGCCTAATTTCCGTTGTTTTTGTAGAAAAACCAACATGGGCACGTGTTCGAACTGGTAGTCGTATCGTGGATGAACATTTTCGACACGGGTGTCCTACAGTTTCCCTCTGCCCTTCTAATCCGATAAAATTGTGAATCAGGAAACAGTGGTTGTGGGGTCTCTTTCCAACTGAAAATGGCAATGATAACAGCTACGAAAACCGAAAATGAAAATCAAAGTAAATACTATTTTTTTCCACACCGACAGAAAAATTCTATTGACATCAACTAATCGCGTCTGTTCGATTTTCTTTAAATTCGAATCAACTAGATTTTTCATGAAATCAAATTTTCAATACTGCATTCCATTATTGGAATTATTTATTTTAAATATATTCGGAAGGCCAGGGCATGACGAATTACAATACAAAATCATTGTGGTAAAATTCTTAAATAAGTGTTTCAATTTATTTTGAATGTAGAAAATATTATATGCATATAGTACACTTGGATTCACCGTGTATATTGTAAGCAAACCGACATTTATTCCAATCGCATCTTTATCTATTCTATTTGATTATATTTAATATTAAAACAGAATAGCTCAAACAAATAAAAATATCTTCGAAACAAATAAGATCTTAGTAGGCCGTAAGACGAGAAAAAAAACCTATTCGATTTAAATAGATCCTATTGAAAGGATTTTTTTTCTGGCTGGCAGTTCACGAAATCTTCTGGTAAGTATATTCGGTGAAAAATAATCTTGCGAACGGCTGACACACGAATAAATAAAAACTTATTCATTTATATTTACGATCCAGCGTTGAGTCAACTTTGTGATATTCTGCGAAAATATTAGCACAATTGTCATGACGATTTCGAAACTGGGTTAAGGAACTCATGGATGGGATGTGGTTGTGGCCGGAACGAAACTTTAGATTTATACAGCTAAAGTTTCCCGGAGGAATTTCTTGGCGATCGTTGCTTGCTCGGGCAATTCGGAGCACACTGGATGTACGTTCTCGTGTCTCACTCTTCACCGAGTTCTTTCGGGACCATCTGGTCAGTGTAAAAGCCCGACTACTACTCCTCGTGACACCCAGGCATAAACGACTCGGTTTGCTGTGAAGCCGATTCCCGCAGGCTTTTTACTCGTGCATTCCTCGTTCTTTCCATGTCAACCCTCTCTTCCCCTCTCCCCCTCGTCTCGTTTGCACCCTCTATTTAATTTTGCTCCGCTCGCACTTTCGCTTCTTCGTCTCTCTAGGCCAAATCCTTTGCCATTCCAACGAATCTCGTTCAACCGCGAATGCTGCGGGACCACCGGAGTCGAAACCAAATTGAACGGGTGTAAATTTGATTTTTTACGAGGCTGGGGGCGACGCATCGCTGCGCCAACATTTTTCCTCCTGCACCAATTTGGCCTGACGTCGTTGAGAATTTTTTTGACGTGATCAAATCTCGTAGTGGAGGCGTCGAGATTGCCAAAATCCGAAGATTCAGCGGAAGGAACAGTATAAATAATTATTAATTAAAAAATTGGATTTTCCTGACCCAATTAAGGGGTCTTCTCACATTAGTCACTTAAAAAGGATATTTTCATGAATTTTTTTCGATAGGTTTATATTATAGATATTGATATAAAAGTTTTTTATGTATTTATGTAACCCAAACAAACTTTAAACGCGTTTTTCTCGTTTTCGAGAGAACGCAAAAAATTTCCTTAAAGAATGATGGAAAAATCATTTACAGGTAATTTTCTCGTTTGTAGTCAATTTCTCTGCGACTACAAACGAAAATAAATTCACTACAGTCAACTACAAACTATTTTCGACGAAAAATAGCTCCTAAAATTTGATTATTTTCATTCCAGGGGATGCTGTTTTTTTGGTGTTCTAAATTCTTTTTCTGAGCTACTACAAGCAAATTTAAGATTTATTGAAGATTTTCAAGGAAACTCGAACAACGTTTTTCGACGACGTGTTGATAAAATCTTCGAAACTATTGAACCGATCCTTATGAAATTATAACCACATATTCTTTACAACTATAGGTATAGCCCTTATCAAGGATTTTTTGAAATTCTGATATTTATTTATTTTTTTGCCAAAAACGGGGGAAAAACACGTTTTTTTCGTCAAAATGTCCGCCATTTTGTTATTTTAGCATATATCAAAAATCGTATGATAGGCGCTATAGCCATTCACATACTGAATCTAAAACCGTTTGATTTTTTTTCTTTCGGATGATCCATCTGAGATTTGATCCATCTCTGAGATTTCAGCAACAGCGCAGACCTACAATTTTTTTAGGACATTTTTTTAACTACCATTTTCGTCTATAAATAGTGACTTGGATAAATCATTTATTTTTAAATGTACTTCGAAAGTGTATTTGTTAGATGTAACAACTTTTATATCAATATCTAGAATGGAAACCTATTTAAAAAATCATGAAATTACCTTTTTTTAGCGTCTAAGGTGAGACGACCTCTTAAAGAACGAAATTCGAAAGCGATAGAGCTGAGGAAGAATTATTTTTCCCTGATTGACGTCCTTTGAAATAATTCTACAAATGTGCATCCACCTGCTGTATTCCGCACATTTGGAAGCACAGTTTCAATAAGCTGATTGAAAGCACGTCATCGAAGAAGAGCAAAGTAATAACGGCGAATGAGGCATGATGTTATCCCCAATTATTTCAGCTACGTGCAGTGCAGACATAACAAGAGCGAGAAAGTAACGAGACGGGAAGAATATTGATAGACCTGAGTGAAATTGCTTGAGTGGGTGAAATTGCGGTCTAACGTCGCTCATTGGTGGCGTAATTTATCGAGTTACTTGGAGAAAAAAAAGATGAAGAACAAACAGAAGACAGAGGTCTGCCGAGCCTCGTCAGTATGAGAAAAGCGTCGTGCATAGTTGATACGCAAGTCTGTTGGACTAACCGTCACCGCTATTTCGCTTCTTTCACTTGTTCTTGGTGCAATTCAAACGGATCGGAGCTACAACCCTTAAGGACTGCCGTTATCTATCCAATTTTTCAACTGATAAATTTTTAATATGTCATTTTTTCATGTGGCAAATTTTTAATTTATCAAATTTTTAATTTGCCAGATTTTTAATCTGCCAAATTCCAAATTCTTAATTTTCCAAATTCGTGATTTTCAAAATTCGTAATTTTCCAAATTCTTAATTTTCCAAATGCTTAATTTTCCAAATTCTTAATTTTTCAAATCCTTAATTCTTCACATGCTTAATTTTTCACATTCTTAATTTTCCAAATTCTTAATTTTCCGCATTCTTAATTTTCCAAATTCTTTATTTTCCGCATTCTTAATTTTCCAAATTCTTTATTTTCCGCGTTCTTAATTTTCCAAATTCTTAATTTTCCTAATTCTTAATTTTCCAAATTCTTAATTTTCAAAATTCGTAATTTTCCAAATTCGTCATTTTCCAGATTCTTGATTTTCCAAATTTTTTATTTTCCCAATTCTTAATTCGCTAAATTCTTTATTCCCTGAACTTTTTAAACTACCAAATTTTTTGTCTGTCGAATATTTTATCTGCCAAATTTTTGCCATTTTTCCTGTTGTCAAAAGTCACCATGTCAAATATTGATAATTAACGTCCTTCGTAAAATATCGTTGTTTGAGGGGACAGAAGTTCCAAATTTTATGGAATGCCGTTTTTTGCTGATTTTTTATGTGCCAAAATTTTCGACTGCTAAATTTTTAACCTGCGAATCCTTTATTCGCCACCTTTTTAGTCGACCAATGTTTTTATCTGTCAAATGTTTCATCTGCCAAATTGCTCATCGGCGAAATTCATTATGTCAAATTTTATATCCACCGATTTTTCGGAACTGTTCGGAAAATATATCGGTACTGATAGTTGTCGTCCTTCATACAATATTGTTGTTTGAAGGAACCGAAACTCCAAACCTCTTGGACTGCCATTATCCGCGAATTCTTTTCATCTGCCAAATTTTTTTAACTGCCAAATTCTATATCCACCAATTTTTTTTAACTGCCAAATTCTATATGCGCCAAATGTTTAATCTGCCAAATTTTTATCTTCTGTTTTTTTGGAACTCTTACATAAATATATCATGTGAAATATTGATAATTGTTGTTCGCCGTAAAATATTGTTTAAGAGTTAAAAGCTAGTCCAAAGAATCGGATTTTTTTGTCTGTCAAACAGATTTTAGGATGAAGCGAGAATTGTATAGAAAATGGTCGATTCCTACATAGCCGAAACAATTCACCCGGACGCTCGTTCTGTTTTATTTTTGCAGCCACGACATCTCATTACGTAGCTAACGCAAAACCGGTTCACGGTCAAATGTTTTTCCAAGGGTAGTTGCGACGTGTCAATCTTATCTGATGTACTTGTCGAGTGACACTACTAGGGCGAGAAGAAATGTCTATACTCAAATGAATTTTTCAAGAAGATATTCAGTATTTATATCCACTGGGACCTTTAGTGGGTTCGGAATACCATGAATTATTTGTTCGATTTTTTGCGTCTTCCTTCTTGGTTCTTATGAATTTTTGAATAGTCCTCTGCATAGAAAATGCTCTTGTTCGAGAATTGAATATTTATATGTTTTTTTACAGTCCCGCCAATGTCCGATGCGCAAAAAAGCACAATTAAAAAAAAAGATCAAAGCGACAGAAAGATCACTATATAAATGATAAATGATAAATTTGATGATGACGAGAGTAAAGACAATGACTCTCGAGAATTTAGGCCTTTTGAATTAACTGGAGATTCGTCCTTTTGGGTCCTTCACTTTTTGCGATTTCAATTCCTCATTTCGAGTCTTCAATTTTTTTTTACTTCAATTCCTCGTTGAGATTATTCACTGTTTGCGACTTAAATTCCTCATTTCGTGTCCTCAAATTTTCGAGATTTCAATTCTCATTTGAAGTCCTCTTTTTTTTTAATTGCGGCACCTCATTTTGAGTCTTCGTTTTGCAGATTTCAATTCCTCATTTTTTTATATTTTGACTTGTCATTTTGAGTCCTCATTCTTTTAGATTTTGTCTCGTCATTTTGAGCCCTCCTTTTTTAGATTTTGTCTCGTCATTTTGAGCCCTCATTTTTTTAAATTTTGTCTCGTTATTTTAAGCCTTAATTTTTTGAAATTTTAATTCCTCACATAGAGTCTTCACGTTTTGAGATTTTTATTCCTCATTTCGAGTCCTCAATTTCGTTATATTTTAATTCCTCATTTGGATTCTTCACTTTTTGCGATTCAAATTCCTCATTTCGAGTCCTCAAATTTATTAAATTTCAATTCCTCATTTTGAGTCCTTATTTTTTGAGATTTCAGTACCTCATTTTGAGCCCTCATTGTTTAGATTTTGTCTCGTCATTTTGAGCCTTCATTTTTTGAAATTTCAATTCCTCACATGGAGTCTTCACTCTTTGAGATTTGAATTCCTCATTTCGAGTCCTCATTTTTTTAAATTTCAATTCCTCATTTTGCGTCCTCATTTTTTGAGGTTTCAATTCCTCATTTGAGTCCTCATTTTTTTAGATTGCAACACCCCATTTTAAGGCCTCATTTTTTGAGATTTTGACTCGTAATTTTGAGTCCTCATTTTTTGAGATTTTGACGCGTCATTTTTAGTCCTCACTTTATGAGACTTCAATTCCTCATTTTGACCCTCATTTTGTGGGGTTTCAATTCCTTATTTTGAGTCCTCATTTTTTGAGATTTCAATTGCTCATTTTAGTCCTTATTTTTTTTAAATTTCAATCCATGCTACGAAGTTTCGCACTGACCTCGGCCATCCGTATCCAGTCAATATGATGATAAAAAAATCTTCGATCAGAGCGTGCGAGTAAAAAATAAGGTCGACCTGGATAGTGAGCCAAAGCACAATATTACCAGAGAAAATATCGACAGCTGAAACTCTTGAGTAACTAGGCCTTCTCTCTCGCTCGCCCTCACTGTCACTCTCCATCTTGCTCTCTCCTCACACACACACACACACACACACACACACACACACGCGCGCGCGCGCGCGCACACGCACACGCACACGCACACGCACACGCACACGCACACGCACACGCACACGCACACGCACACGCACACGCACACGCACACGCACACGCACACGCACACACACACACACACACACACACACACACACACACACACACACACACACTCGCACACACACTCGCACACGCACACGCACACGCACACGCACACGCACACACACACACACACGCACACGCACACACACACACGCACGCGCGCGCACGCACACACACACACACACACACACACACACACACAAACTTTTTTCCGCTTTGTGACGTTAAGTCTCAATTTCTCATTTTTTTGCTCGTACTTCCAATCGTCGAGGACGATTGGAAGTACGAGCAGTACGAGGAACGTACTGCTCGTACGTTCGAAGTACGATTCGAAGTACGATTCAAAGTACGAGGACGATTGGAAGTACCTGCAGTAGCGAATTGTCCCCACATTCACCATTACGTAAATCCTAATGTCCTCGAAATCCTGTAAGTAAATATCATAAGCAGCAAGTAAAGGTCTTTTCCAGGACCGTCCTGTCTCAAAATCAACGATCCATTTACAATAAATTCCAGGAGCATACACAACACGGCTGGATGTGCTCATAGCCAATATTCCATAGACATAGCGTGTTTAGAACATCATTTTTCCATACACATATACATACAAACGTGGCGCAGCAAGATCAACAAAGAAGAGCCAATTCCTCGGGAAACGTTGGTACAGGTGGACGTTGAAAAATAAACGGACCGAAGAGTTAAGGGGAATTATGCGAAGAAGTGTATGACGAAGGGCGGAGTACTCGGGCGAGAGCTTTCGAGAAAAATATCACTTTTTCACAGTGCGAAACGAGTTTGCAAGCCTGCGGATTAAAGTGCGCGATAAAGAGGGCGAAAAGAAGTACTAGCGCAAACGCAGGAAACTGCGAATTATGCGCGACAAAAGCCGCTTGAGCTAGCAGATTATTTCTCGCGTGGCCTGACACATTTGGACCGAAAAAATGTTTTTTCTTTTAACTCAAGACCCGCGTTACATAGAATGACGAGAAATGAAGAAAAAAAAATACCGTTCAATGCAACGACCATTAAATATCTACGAGACAGTAGCAAGGGTCGCTGATAGTTTAAAAAATTTGATTATCTTTATTTTTAATGTTGCTTTTTATTTTAGTATTTTTTAAAATGTATACAAATCGCTATATTCCGAAAACGGTTGACAATGTTCGATATTTTCCATCAGGAGCGTAAATACGGGGAAAGGTAGAACAGAGAACAAATTGAACGATGGCCAGAAAATATGTATCAACGTTGCAAAGATGTTCGAGGAAAAATACATACGACCGTTGTGTGTCTTTGTGTTTTTTTTTCTTCTTTTCATCACGAGAAAGGCATTTGTACCGCTCGTTCGGTCTAGATACGAATGTGCTGATGCTAACGGCAAAAGTAGGGGATATACGGAGCCTCGTACTGCAAAATTCACGGAGGGAGGCAACCAAGTAGTACAACCATAAATCAGTCCCACCAGGAGGAACCGCAGTCTTCCTACACAGTCCGTCTTTCGCGTAGCACACATCACAGCTTTAACGGACTGCGAACTTCACAGATACCAAAGAAACTTGGCCGAGGCTTGCTGCCATTCGGCTTTTTATCATCCGTCTACTTTGTCACATTCCGTTCTGGTGCCCTCTCAAAAAGTTTGACCAGACATTTTTTGGCTCCGACATAAATTGGAAAAATATTCTTAAATAAAATGATTAAATTATTCTTGAATTGAAATCATTGTAAGAATAAAATATTATTAAGGAAGGAACTTTGTCGGGCCGAAAGAAGGTCTTTTTTGCGGAATTTTTTTCGTCCCCTCGATTATTTATTTGGTATTTGGGAAAAAGGTATGTTATTGAGCATATATTGAAACTGTTTCGTGTAAATTTTTATTTGGAAAAAAATAAGAAAATCGCAACGGGGTCGAGGTATAATACAGCCTCTGAATAAAAAATGTGTCCCAACAGCCGGATCGATGACTTGACAATGGTTGGTCTGAAAAAAAAAATTTCAGAATCTACGTAATTTTCAATTTACCTAGTCGTTTATAAAAAAAATCACAAAATCACGCGTGTTGAAAAAGTGGAGTTGTGGCGAAATTACGGAAATGTGAATTTGTTTAAGGCCTTAGGCCACAGTAATGGGTATAAAATCATGTGCAAATTGAACATTTTTTTTCGTATGAAACAGTGATTCAGTCATAAAATTAATTGCACATCTATTTAGTATGAATATCAAGCTGTTAAAAAATAAATATATTTTTTTTTCGATGTACAAAATGGCCGACTACTCGAAACTTCTCGAAACAGCTTTTTTCCAATTCGCGTGACAAATAACTTAAGCAATTTTCACTCGATTTACTTCAAATTCAAAAGTTATGTTCCTAATTGCATTTCGCAAAGAAGTACGTACGGAATTTCTGATTAATCGCACACTTTTCATTTTATAAGCAGTTTATGAACAGTTGTAACGAAATTTTTCACTGAAAATTCATTTCCTAAGGGAGACTTTGTTGTCCTTGGAGTGCCATAGAAAAGGTCTTGACATTTTATTTTTTTTAAAGGAAACGAGTAAAGCTTTTTGAGTGCGGTTTTTTTCTTGCTTTCATTCATGATATACAGAACGTTGACAAATTTTTTTTTTGAAAAAAAACCAAAATGGCGGCCGTTGCAGCTCTGCGAAAACAGGTCCTCAAATCGCGGGAGATAAACGGCTGCCATCACTGCCCCCTCTTTGTTGATCTGAAACACAAATTCAAAGCATATTATCAATCTGTGACCCTTTGGTCATGGAATGACGGATGGGTTTTTCGTTTAGTACAAATTTCGGAAAATGGCGGCAATTAAAAAAAAATCGAATTTTCGCGTTTTTTTCGCATAAAAACATAAATAATAAATGCAAAAATGTATCTATCACAAAA